>CM035234.1:34727092-34896494 GCA_020226215.1 Sindora glabra | reverse complement strand
CTAGCTTGGGATGATATAACTTGCAAGGTATAAACATAAAACTTTGATGGTTGCAATAATTGGCAACTTAAGAATTTTAAAATTTTAGTAAATATGCAGTGCATAATTTGCTCATTTGAGGACTATCCTATTAAAATGTAGTTATAAGGAAGAAGGAATTAGAGTTTTTCCAAATCTAGAAATGATGACGATGCTTGGATTTCTCATTTAAGGACAATCCTATTAAATTATAAAGGAAGGCTTAAACAAAATCATTAAGGTAGTAATGTTATCATTATGGCTTAAATATATAATGATGTAAAAGAAAATAATTTTTTTCATTTAAAAATTGTAAGGAAGAAGGAATTTGGCATTTTTCATTGTTGGATAATTATCAATCCAACGTGAAATTCTATTAATACTTTCATGAGTTATATTTACATTTTAAGTATTAGTAGATTGCAAAGTTGAGTATAATACATGTATCATTCTAGGGAGATTTTCTTTTACAAGATTTAATATTCAAAAAGCACTAAATTAAGTATAGGCAGTGTTCTTTTAGATATTTGTATTTGCATTATTATTTATGTGTGTTTTAACATAAAATAATTCATTGCTACCTTGATAGTAGTATGAAGCATTTCTTTGTAACAATGTATAAGTACCTTTGAAGTTGATCACATTATCAAAATGTAATCATTGAAGTAATAATTTTATTATCATTACTTGAAAGCTTAATTTAGATCAAGATTTCATTTTGTCTGAATTGAGGTAATGATATTAAACAAAATAATTTCTTCTTTTTGTAAATTATATATCAAGAAGAAGGATTTAGACTTTATCCAAATCTTGACTTGATTATGTTAACTTGGCCTTGCTTAGGCATATAACCATATTAAGGAAGATTAGTAGATGCATTATATATTGCATTGATACTAAGATTAATAGAGACCTTGATTACTAATTTTGCCTTCTCTAATATTTGAGTAAATATAAGTTTTTTTGGTATTCCACCTAGCAAATATATAATAGAGTAAAAACATATTCTAAAATTCTTAAACACACCTTTTGTAAGTCTTCACAAGAATATGAATGCATTAAATTCAATCAAGTATTAGTTTAGGGGTTAATTAGAAAAAAGTCAACCAAAGCCTTCATATAAAATTATTGAACTTGCATATTTGAGACTTTTATTTTCATTCAAAAATTTTGACACCTCTTTATATTACATATTACTTCTCATGGAATTAATACTTAGGCTAAACCTTTCTTTTTCTTTGCCTTTTTGGTTTCTGTATTCCTTTTAGAGCTAAATTTTCATATGATGTTTACAAGATGATTTTACACCATTACACGGAATTGTATATTAGAAGCATTATACATGTGTGTTGTAAGATGCCTCTTGTGCAAGTGATATAAGAAAATCCTATTAATCTCCACTCTAAATATTTAATGCCCACTCTATAAGCTTAAATCTTTCTACTCTTTAATGCCTTACTCTATAGGGTTAAATATTGCATTAATTTATTATTTTCAAAATTTTGTTTATATTTAAATGTCCAATTAGTGAAATCAAGGATGAGATCAAATGCAAAAGAGAAGATTCATAAACAAGCAATCAAGTTTTAATTAATATTATTGTATGCACATGAAGGTGCTCTACTCTAGAGATATAATACAAAGATATTAAAAGTCTAACATAGATAGATATAATAATAAATCCATCAATTACATACTTAAAATAGTATTTCTATTGAAGTATTTTTCTATGTCATCATAGAATTGGAAGCAAACCATAATTCTAAGATAATTTCAAAAACATCAATGATTAACATATATAAAACATGAAAGTTCTATTTAACATGACAAAATTATTTTTGTCAATTTAATGTATTAAAATTATTGGCTCTGCAAGAATAAGATAGTTAATAATTATTTCATCACTTTGAGGAGATTACAAATAGATACATATTTTTGTTATTCTAGATATATATATATATATATATATATATATATATATATATATATATATATATATATATATATATATATATATATATATATATATATATATATATATCCATCCATATATAATGTATCTCAAAGATATTTTTTAGAACAATTTTTAATAATTTATCATCTTCACAATTTAATGGATCAAATTATTAATATGAATGATCTTTTTATATTGACTAATAAATAATTAAATTAAATTAATGTATTATTTATTATTTGTTAAAAAATAAAGTTAGAAATTAGGATTTTGTTATATTATGCAATTATATAACTATTGAGATTCTAGGAACAAATGGGATATGTAATTAAGTATATTCTTAAATGCATATAAAAAATACTCATAAATAACAGTGCTAATAGGGTGAAAATATAATAGTTTTATGAATATATCTTTTATAAAATAATGATAAAACCCATGCACCACAAAGATTCAAAATTAGTTAAATATATTTGTCAAACAAAATTGCATTAAAATAAAAATAGTTGATGAATGTATTCAGTCACTAAACAGGTTCAACATATTTTTGCTTAATTTAATATTCCACTTTAGCAAATCAAATAAATACAAATTAATCTTGATGTAATGTTTTTAAATATATTCTTACTCTTTAAACTATCTCTAGCATTTATTTTATTTTTAAAGGATCCAAATTAATAATTTTTTTAAAAAAAATTTACACTCCCTTTAATTTTCATATATATTAAGAAAGTAATTGATTTGTTTATTTTTAGTAGACTTTTCAAGACTACCCTTTATATATAAAGTTCAAGATAATTAAAAATAAAGAGAAAAATATAATGGAATAAATAAAAATACATTGAAAATATAAAATAATTGAGTATTTATTAATAAAAAATAAATTAAAAAAATTAATACTTCATTGGAATTCTGAAATGATAAATAAAAAGAAATAATTTTTTTTAAAATATGATAGATAATAAAAAACAAAGAGAATATATAATTTAAACTTTTTTCCCCAAAATTTAGGGAGCCACAGCCCCTCTCACTCTTAAAGGCACCGCCTCTGGTTGTAATCAGCAATTTAAAACCTAATCAAAACCACAAGGACGTTATCACCACACGTTTGAAGATTTTTATTACCTAGAAGTTAGAACTCAAGAGTGAAGTCAAGATCTTACCATGCTTCTTACAAAATTAAGTACAAGCAAATCACTCTAAAATGCGTGACAATACAAAAGCATACTATATATAAAGCTCATAATTTCTTCAACAGACAAAATATTGCAACGTTGTTCTAACACAGTGCTTCCTCTGGCTTGTTCGGCTGACAGAATAGAACCTCTGTCAAAGCAGATTTGGATCTCAAAGAAGCCCTCAATAATTGCAGTGCCTAGCCATGAAGATCATATAACTGAATGTTACCTCTCCGATTTTATATGTTAGAGACTACAAAGAAAGTAAAATATGGAGGAGACATTTCTAAAACATCACTTAAATTACAAAATAATTCAGTAAATCAAAATTGACATGAAAAAACAAAGAGAATCCGGGATAAAATACGAGAAACTTCCTCCAATTATATGCCGTGCAACGATTTACTCCATTTATTTATAAAACTATGAAAACTATATTTCCTCCATTATTATTAGGATCTCTCTCAAAATGCAGGAAATATAATATGCCAAAATGCAATAAAACTTCCCCAATGATATGGCATGCTCACAATATAACCATTTGCTTTTTCGTGAATTATAGCAATGATGAAAGTACTGAGAAATTTCTCTCTTTCAAATAAAATCGTTTTCGGAACTTAAATTCTTATTTAATAACTAACAGATAAAATCAACAATAGACAATGGATGGCAGGATTTAAAATCAACAAGATATTAACCCAGTCAAAAACACGATAGTCCTAAATAGATTTTATCTATTAGTTTTTTTTTTTTTCGTAGATAAAATCTATTTAGGACTATCGTGCTTTTTAAATAGATTTTATCTATTAGTTTTTTTTTTTTTCGTAGATAAAATCTATTTAGGACTATCGTGTTTTTGACTGGGTTAATATCTTGATTTTAAATCCTGCCGTCCATTTTCTATTGTGGGTTGCCCATGGATGGCACAGTCGAATGACGGTCGATCGTATTTACCATAAACAATCTAATCCACAAATTGACTCAAACTGCAAGTAACTAAATTGTGATTTAACCCCCAATAGAAAAGTATACGCTAAAGCAAATTGTTACCTCAGCTTCACCAATGCCCACCACATGTTCGTCAAAATCATCAAGGGAAACATTTATTTTCTGCAGAAAGGAAATACCAGAAGCAGAAGTCAGTGGTATCACCTGCAGATCATCACAAACAGCAAAAACTGCTGGCCTCTTCACAAATCCTACAGCCCTTTCTCTTGCCCCATCAGCAGACCTAGGGTCATAAAGTCTCATAGCTTGCGGACTGTGTATGATTTTCCTATCCCTTGAAACCACCCCACCATTCTTCACTGTATAGCACATATTATTGCAGTAAACTCCATCACCAAACCAGTAGACTGGAGGTTCTTTTTCATGAATTTGCAGAGGCTGATTCTTGCAGCCAAACAGTGGGGCCACTCCTGGGTTTAGAAGCACTGTGCATGATTTTGTGCTCCAAGAAGGGTTTAGAGCCCTGACACTTTCGTACAAGTTATCAATGGACCCCAATGAAGAATTGGCATCCAGTAGATTGAGTATTGATCCTAGAGGCATTGTGAGGAAGCTGAAGAGGAAATCTATGAATTCTTCCTCTGCTTCGGCGTACAAAATCCTGTTCTTGGATTTGCTTGTTGTTATCTTGACATTGATCTGAGGATTTCTTGGTTCGAATTTTTGTCCGGGTTTCGGAAGGAAAGAGGAAACCGTGGGCTTGGATTTGATGCCGGTTCCCAGAAACACATCGGTGAGTGGAGATTTGGAGATCATTGCTTCTTTAAGTAACTCCAAGATCTAGAACATGAAATGAGAACCCAAGAGTGAAGTTTATCAAATGAGGGATGATTGGCCATTAGAAATCAGTATATATGTGATATAAATAAAAATGAAAATATACAATAAAATAAAGCTAAGATGTGATTTCTTTAAATTTGGTTTGAGTAGTCACACTCTGGTACAATGACATTTAACTCTTTAATAATATGAAGACAACTGATGTTACCTTATGCTCCCCCCCTTGGCAAAAATATCATTATAAGATAGGAGATTCCTCCACCTATTAAATTTTTAGAATAAATTTTTTCTAACTTTTTATATAAATCCTTCAAAAATTAAAGTAATTTCATTGAAAATTTCCAACAACTTGTACTTCATGAAGAGAGGGTGGGGGCAAATGTTAACTAATTTTTCTAGTGCTAAATTCATGACTTCTAAAATAAAGTAATAATTCGGCGTTACTGTACCATACATTGGTATTGTATCCCAATAATTTACTTCTAGATTTGTTGGTGCATATACTATATATATACAATATGATGTCAAAATTTGTTGAAGTAGTAAGAAAAACTGGGTGGGAACTGGCATATGCATCCTCGCAATCTTTGCCATACGAAAGAAAAAAAAAATGACCTCAAGTGAATATATTATATATCTAATATATTAACAAATCAAATATGGAAAATGCAGACAAGGCTAAAACCACAGTCCGGTAAACTGTAAAATTATCACTTAAATTCAAGTTAGATTTCTAATATTGCGAGACACTGATAGTCATGATTTTAAATTGTGCTTACCGTTGTGACTACATTTTGAAAAGTAAATTTGAAAAAAAAAAAAAGAAAAAGGCCAATAAACACGGCCATCAAGATATAAAATTGTAAAAATTATGAATATAAAGGTTCTGTACTACGGTTGCAGCTGCATGCCATGTGTTCATTGCTATTGCCAGAATCAACATAAAAATGTAGATTGCAGACTGTGATTGTGATTGTGATTGTGAAATTTTCTTTCATCTGCACAAGATCACAACATCTAATTAAAATTATATAAAATATTATTTGGTCTACTTCTTTTAAGATAATATCATAATATATCAAATAAAACTTATTTGCTAGTAGAATATTAAAATTTCTAACTGATCTTATTTTATAAAAAAAAAAAAAGCGTATTGCGATGTTGCGGTTATAATTCACCACTACACTTACTGATTTTTAAAAGAACTGCAATTGCTATGTAATGCGTGCTGCAACCAATGGGTCACAGTTTAAAGCCATGCACCGACAATGATCCCCAAAATATTAGGACTTTACGCAGAGATCCGCACGTCCACAACTTACAAATTAATCAGTAAGACAACTAACAATAACTCAAATTTACCTCCTTGGAGCCAACGTTTAGAGACAGTTCCTTGAGCTTGTTGAAGCTCTTGTAGCCAAGTTGAACAAGCTGCTGAACAGAGTTCCCAGGAGAACTCAGCATCACCTTCAAATCATCAAATATCAAGAACACAGCCTTCCCCTTAACAAAAACCCCATCTTCCTCCTTCTCTTCCACAGAATCAACCACCTTCACTTCTTGATTCATCAATCTCCCACACGCACATATCATCCCTTCAAAAGTACTCAGCAACAAGTCATGGAAACTACGGTGGTTTCTGCACATGAAAAACCGACTGCGCGACGTATCACCAACGATCATTTTCAGTTTCTTGCAGATTGGTTCGCACGGATTCTGCGGAAAAAGAAGCATCTCTTTGCATATATCATTCTGGAAATCTATGCCGTTCATGTTTTCGACGGCTCGGTAGAGGTTGTTGATGCAGCCGATGTTGGCTGGTTGGTGAGGCTGCTTGTTGGAGACGAGTCGAATTATGGTGCCGAGTGGAAGCGTTAGGAAACTGAAGAGAATGTCAACGAAATCTCCGGATGCTTCGGCCAAAACGACTTCGTTTCTTTCTTCATCTATGAGAAGTCTCAGAGGGAATGTTGGCTCTTCCATGGAAGCCATGATGCTAAAAGATAAGGATAATGATAATTAATTAACTGCAGAAAATAAGAAGCTTGAGGTTTGAAGTATTGAAGTTTAAAGATTATGGAGAAGCATTTTGTTGTGGTTTTCAGAGTAAACTACACTTTATCCATTAGGAATTTCATTCATTTTCACTCAATTTATTTATATTTTTAAATGTTGAAATTCATCCACCTATACTTTTATTAACTCTTTACTTGTCTAAATTTATTTTTATTCAATTTTTAATCGTAATGACACACAGTGAATGTGATTTCTATTGTTCATGTTTTCTTTATAATTAGACTTAACTTAAAATTCATTTTTCAGAAAACAATCTATCAAAAAAAATCCTAATTTTATAAAAAATTTATCAAAGTATTTTAGAAGCAATTACTCATGGCTTACACATAAATTATTTATAAAATTGAGTTTCAAATTATTATTAGAAATTGGGGATAAATGAACTACGCACTTTATGTATGTTTATTTTATTAAAAATTAAACAAGAAAAATTTAAAAGGATAAATTGCCCTTAAAAATATAAATGAATTAAGTATAAATTATAATAAAAGTTGAATATATTATCTCATTCTGATTATGTTTTGAAAGTTAAGAAAGTAAGAAGGCAGGAAATAAGAGTGAAGTTTCCTCTGACGTTGGTATGCTTTGAACGTAGTTTTCTGTACTTGTAAGAAAGAGAGAAGGCCTTTGTTTTGTATGGTCTGGATACGGGAACAGTGAACTACATGTTAGTTTCCTCTTTTGTTTTGTTCGGATGGGACTTGATCTTGAATTGGCTTTCTTGTTGGTTGAGATCTGGCCGCTTGCCTATTTAGTATGGGAGAAATTCTTTGATGCATGTGTTTTTAACTAATCTTTTCTAGCGATGTAACAAATAGTGTAGCTAAGAAAAACATTTTCCCCCCCTAAGAATATGATTATAAGATATTAATAGAGCAAGAAAAATATTTTATTTATTAAATATTGAATGTGAAGAAAATAGTAACATTCTTATTTCAAAGAAATTGTCTTCCCACTGCAATATCACTTATTATTATAAATTTTTTAAACAACTATCATAATTTTTTAAGAAAAATACTATAAGTATTGAAAATAAATTTTAAAATTAAGTTATGAATTTTTTATATTTATTAAATTGAGTTTTATAAATTTATCCTATTATTTTATATGTAATAATAATTCTTAATTATTATTCAAAATTTAATTTTAAAATAAATTTTTAATATATATAATATTACTCAATTTTTAAGATGTACAAGTAATATGTCAATAATTTTTTTATTTACACTCTAATATCTTCACATGAGTGGTATCTCATTTCTATACTTTTTCTTTTCCTTGTTTAGACCCAGGGTCCCCACACCAGTAGCATACAATCCCATACTCCTTTTTTCTTTATCTTAATCCAAGGTGTACTTACATCTGGAGATATCTCTTTCCAGGGTGGTATGCGACTTTTGCACTTTTTTTTTTTTTATCAACATACATTTTTTCTATTTAGACTCGGTATTTCTATACAAATCACATATTCTGCTTATACTTTTTTTCTTGTTTAAATCAATAATATTTAATAATATATGATAAATTCTTGTTAATAAAATTATTTTTAGAAATCAAATTTAACATTTATTATTGAATTCAAAATATCTTAAAATTCAAATTATTTTTTTGTAATTAAATACCCTTCTTAATTTATAAAGAGGTGCTATACGTACAAACTGAATATACCAACTTTATGTGCCGAAACATGTGGCATGTGACATCAAGATGAAGTCAGGCAAAATGGGACAAGTCTTTTTGCATTATATGGTTTATTCTGTGAATGCCGAGTAATTTAGCACAAATATGCGATGATAATTTTTCAAGAGAACTATCATTTTTCTTAAAATTCGTTTAAATAAAAAATTGATAAATTATTTGGATGACTATTATTTTACAAATTGTAAGAAATAAAAATTTTTAGGAAATTCTACTTTTCATAAAATATAGGAAGTCACTTATTCACTTCCTCCTAAATAAATTTTATTTTTTATATTATTTATAGATATAATAATAAAATTATTTTTATTAAATTTAATTAATGATAATTAAAATTTATTATTTTATATTATAATAATATTTGAGATATAATACTCATTTTATTAATACTTCTTATGACATTTAAAATTGAACCAAATAAGACATAAGAAATTATTTTTCAGGAAGTGTCACTTCCTATATAAAAATTCATATAAAAAATTATTTTTTAAAAAGTTCAATTTTCTAAGTTATTTCCTATATAAACCAAATGACTCCTTATTTATATATAAGTAAAGAAAAATTTTCTTTTAAAAAAAATCCCACCAAATAAACGAAAGCTATTAACCTACACTTATCCTAAACATTTATTATTCGCATTTTCTCAACGTATTTAACTAAATTCTTGCCCATCCCTCGAATGTAAGAGCACAGTTATTTAACTTTTATATTTATATTTATTTTTCTACATATGAAAAATGGAATAAACAATTACGATAGTATTTAAAAACCTTGAATGACATTAGAAATTAGTATTAAAAATTATTTTAACTTCAATTTCACAAATTCTACGTGAATTCAATACTATACCATGATCATTTATCCGGGCATATATTTTATATTTTTTTCATTAGACATGAAAATTGCCAATGTAGAATTGCTACATAAAACAGTTATAATCGTCAATTTATTCCAAATCTCTAGAGTTTCTATTCTTCTCCTAACCCAGATTTTGAGTGAAGAAATTGGATTCACACAAATTATGGTGGTATTTAAAATTGTTTAGAGATTAAATTTATTCTACTATCAATAAAATATATGTTTTAATAATATTTTATTTAAATGTTATATGTAGCGCTCTTCTTATTAATTACACAAGTCATAGACACATCCTTATGTAAAATTCTAGAAATATAATTATATGATTTAGTTATACTTATGAATAATAAACTTTAATTTAAATACTTAAGGTTACTCACTTTATTGTGAGGTTTAGAGTAGTGTTGGCATATTGATATTGATGTTAATATATATATATATATATATATATATATATATATATATATATATATATATATATATATATATATTTATGTTGTTATATATGTATTTGTTATAAGATATTATTAAACCACCTTTGTAATCATGCAAGAGAGACATGGAAACTATTATCAGCGATATGATCATCAATATTCATTTGAATGAATATTATTTGCCATGTTTAGTAGGCATAGTGATGCTATTAATTACTGTTAGCTAATTAAGAATGGCTTGTAATGATAAATTATTTATTTTGTGTTATGATATGAACGGATGCTCATGGCCATCCTAAGAATGCAAGGTATTGGTATTGATTAGTGTTGTATCTTTTGGAAATTTGTGATTGGATTTTGATTGTAATGTGTAGAGCTTGAGCCTTAATATATAAATTATCTACAAGTTATGCTCTGAGTAGCACTAAAATTATGAAATGTGATAGGGGCAATAATATAAATACAGGATGAAAATTTTTTGATAAAAAGATAGGTAAGGTATAAGGTTAGACTAGAAGGAATAAGGATAAAAATCTTGTAGAAGGTATAATGTTGACCAAAGATTCAAAAGGTAGGTGAATCTATATTTGTATAAATTATGAATTAGGTAATGATATTGAGATCTACCTATCCTAAAAACTTTCATGTGATGTAATTGTGATTATTTAAATGTGATTGAGTCTTGTTAGCTATTTAAAAGTTTGATAACCACTCACAATGGGTTGCATGCGACGTGGAAATGATATTATGTACAATCAAATAGCTAACACTATTATAAATTATGATGTAAAATAAAAAAATTGAGTTGCATGCAGGTAACATGTCACCCTAAGATTTGGTCTTATGTGTTTCAGAAATCAAGAAAATTGGGTTGCAAATGTTTTCTAATGTAATACTTAATTAGTATATGACTATTTTATACAATTGATTCAAAGTATGATTATGGTAGATATATATATTAACTAAGCTCTCATAACTCATTCCTTTTTAATTTCAATGTTTTCAAGTTAAGATCAATACTTTCGAACTTCATTACATCTATAAAGAATCAAAGACTTCTTGATTGGAAAATTTTGACAATTAGATTAAGAACGAAGTTATTAGTGTCTATATAAATAAATATGTGTATCAAGGAAGTGTATTTTTGTGTGTACTCTATATTGCTATCATATTTACAAAAATTACAAGTTTTATATATTTGAATGTGTGGCCTTCAAGAAGTGTTTAAAAATAAAGGAGACTCTATTTATTTTTTCTATAAAGTTTATAATGAATTTGGACCACTAAAAAAATAAAGAGATTTTTTATAGGCAGAATTAGTATAAATAATGTCAACGTTGGTGTAAACCATATAGTAGAATTCACGCTAGTCATAATCAAGTTTAGTTCATGGCACCATTCCTAAACTTTGAGCATGTTTTCTACTATTCTTAACCAGTAATCTATCTTGAGCATGTTTTATAGTAACCCCTTGAAGGTAGGAGTATTAATTGTTGAATGTCTTAATTAGTAGTTTATCTTAACATCATTTCCTAAATTCTTATTTAATAATAACCTTCCATATTATGGTAAAAGCTTGTAGCTTTGAGCATATTTTTTTTTTCAATTTCCTCTCTTGCCTAGCATATAGTTTTATAAACTTGCATTGGATGTTGATCCACTTGATAATTATCATTTAACACATTGTACATGAGATTATAACTTATGTTAGGACTTATTGTCAATGAGCTTTTTAGTGTTTTTGCCATCCATGTTAAAGTTGAATTGGTCTTTTTAGAACCCCTAATGCAGGTATTCTCATAATGGATTTTTTTTAGTCATGTAAGTTACATACATTTAGGAAAGGGGATGCATGGATCCTTTATGGATAGCCATTACCAGCACATATTTCCATGACTTTACTTTTCTCATTTTTTACCATAATAACATTAAAATTTTCTTGCATAAGGCAATCCCTCAAAATTGTCCTAAACTCTTTAATACCAACAAAAATTTGATTCTTTTCCAAGCGGACATTGCCTTTCCTTTTATATTCAAACCTCATACCTTTTATGTTCCTATTAATGTTTATATCTTCATTTTTAAATTCATTATCACTTTCATAACCACCACATTGTTCACTAAAATCCACCCTAGCATTAAAATCACTATATTCACTAACATATTCAATTTTTGGTTCCTTACTAGTATCGCTAATGCCATCTTCACTTACACATTAACCACTGTATAGAATGTCATGCTTGAGTTAGGAACAATAAAAAATATGGTCACTATATAATTGTAGACCTAACTTAAGAGGGGGTTTCATTTTGCTGTCGCAATGGTTGTTCAAGTTGGGGTTCTAGTTAGGGTTCAAATTGCATATCAGTGGGAGGATTAATTTCTGGTTGGGTTTATGCATGCAAAATAAGGTCATGGCTAAATTGTAAGGAGGGCAAATTTTTAGCTTCAATTATTTCTAACCCAATGATATCCAAATATATAAACCTATTATTACTAGGCATTTGAAAAATGTGCATCAAGTCTACATGATCCAATATTTCTTGTACATCATAAGGGGAAGCGGAAAACAACTAACAATAAAGCTTGCATTGATGGTAGTGGGAATATTTGTAAGAAGATTCTTGCATGAATCACCAATAGGCTTGATCAGGGTTTTAAAAAGCGGACCGTATCATATTATGTAGCTGCATTTTTGCGGTTGCGAGAGCCTCCGCATCCGCATAAGGGCACAATTGTGGTGTGAATCAAAATCACAATTGTAACGGTGCATTGCGGACGCAACAAAGCTCTGATGCGGTTGTTGCGGCTTGTTGCGGGACGTTTTCACCGTATTTTCCCGCAATAAGCCATGTCCATGGGGAAAAACTGAAAGTACTAAAAAAAATGTCATTATCTCACCTGCAACATATGTTTTTGCTGTCCGCCAACTGTTGCACATACCTTGATGATTTTCTTTCTCCATTCTGTTTAGAGTTGATCTTTGTTTAATTGTTTTGGAGTTAATGAGATCAAGGAAGAACATGAACAGAAAAATCGAGAAAAGTAAAACTACAGAACAAACTGTAGAGGGAAAGACTGAAATGACACTTTGAAAATGGTAGGCCTGAAACGTACTGATAACGTAGAAATACTAAAATAATTAAAAGAATTCGTTTAGTCAAGAGAAAGAGATAAAAATAAAAAATTAAAAAAAAAATAAAAAAGTTAAATATTGCTATACAGCTGGATTATCTAAAAATGTCGACCAGAAGAAATATATATATTAAAAATTATTATATATATAATATTAAAGATTACTAAAAAGAAATATATATATATATATATATTAAAGATTATTATGGGATGGATTTCAACATAATATTGACATAAAAGATATATTAATACATAATTAAATTTAATTAAATATTAAATTTATTTTTTATCATGATTGAATTTTACATATTATATAATAATATTTTAATAATTAAATTTAGTAATGTGTTGAGATATTACTTATAAGTGATATATTATAATTTTTTTCTAAATCTATTGAATATTGCCTGAAATCCAAAAAATTATACATTAAATTTTTTAAAAGAATGTGAAAAAAGTTCACATCTTTACAAGATAAAATATTTTTATTATTAAAATATTACATTTATTTTAAATTTTGTATTTTGTTTAAATTATTTTTTTTGAAATTTAAAAATAGATAATTTAATATTTTGAAAAATTCAATTTTTTTCAAACTTTAAATTTTTCATAATTTAAATCATCTTGTAAAAGTTGAATAATTTTTTAGCATGGATGACAAGTTCTAATAATATAAAGCTTTATATTCATTTTAGTAATTTAATTATATAGTTATTAATTGTTGAATATATTTTTTCCATCATTAATATTACTATTATATAATCTTTAATTTTAAAAATTATATTAACACATTAAATTGGATGAAAAATATAGTGAAATAGAGAATTTATGAGGATTATGTCAATTTTTTTATATAGATGTGAGAATTTTTGAAAAATTCACGGCCGCGATGGCCGCAATCCGCATTGTAACACCTGTAATATCCGCAACTGCAAAAAACGCAACGCAACCGCATCCGCGACCGCAACCGTAATTTAAATTCATGGGCTTGATGTAAGAATATCTGTTTAGGTCCATTCCATCAATTATATATTGCTCACCTTTGTATCTTATGCACAAATAATTCTGAGAGAGAGATGTCTTCCATGAAATGAATAATCAACTTAATTTATAAATATTTTTCCATGCAAATTAGAAGATAAAAAAATGGACATCTAAGATAATCAACTTACCAAAAACCTTCTAGTGAAATTTAAGGGTTTTTTTTTCCTTTAGTCACAGTGTATAAATTCATAAATATGTAGAAGAAATACACAATCAAAACTTTCAACTTTGTTATTAATTAATTTAATAACTGTTTCCATATTGTCAATAAGTAAGTAGGTGTGTACGTGTGTGTGTGTAAGAAGTAATGATAATATATTATTGCTCCTATAGTATCTCGATCAAGATATATGTGAAGATGTTTCCGATTTAAGGTAAAGGCAAAAGACTTGGCATTACCAAAATCAATGTTGCCACGTGAAGAACATTGAAATCCCGTCACCGCAGTGGGTACAGTTTGAGTGACTAAATGTCCCTTTATTAATGGAGATTGCAACAAAGTTTCTATTCTCTGCGTAACGTTAATAGTATACACATATTGGATTATATCCAAGATACTACGATTGTGTATGAGTTAAGCCACAAATCGTACACAACCTGTATACCCACATGTTTTCTCGAGTTTAATTTATTTCCTCATTTGGGTTATCAAATCTGAGCTACATACTCCCATTCATTCAAATCAAGCTGCTACAATGTGAGAGATTGCAAAGGAAATATACATTTAACAGAGCAACAAAAGGGAAAACAGAAAGGCCATCCATAGATGAGTCTATGTCTGCCGACAAAGCATTAACAACTGTGGAGACAATACTTGATAATACAAACAGAACAAGCAATTTAGCACATCCAGATTTTTCATATGAAAATATAAAATCTAGGTAAGGGAAAATAAGCCAACAAGTATTGCTAAACTTTGAAAACAAACTTAAAGAAGGGAAAAAATTTTAAACCATAACATAATTTTGAAAACAAATTTTCAGAAAATCATTAAATTTCGATCTCTTACCTCTACTCAGCTTGCTCCAATGACTTTGATCTTTGTCAAATGCCTTTGATTTCTCACAACGGTAATCCCCTTTTCAGAGAGATGAGAGCAGCTTGAGTTTGTTGAGAGTAAAAAAAATGGTTGATCAATTTGGTTGCAGGTTATATTTAGGACATGTAGGTAATTAACATTTTAATTAAATTAACAATTTATTTTCTTTAGAGAATTATGAAATCTTAAAGGAATATTTTCAATGAAGTTCTATTAAATAGAGTGACGTGTAAGTATTAAATTAGAGGGGAAATATATATAATTTTAATTAAATACAAGGGAAGTCAATGTAATTTTTCTTTATTTAATAGAAGAAAAATACATTTGACTCATATGTAATGTGATTTTATTTGTAACTTGTCCATCTGTCAAGGTTACCCATCATTTATATCATCAACTTTTTGTTCATACGCGTTTGTTTTCCATATGAATGTGATGGAATCTCACATATGCATCTCGCTCGCTCTTCTTTTGGAACTCCAAAATTTTGTTCTGTGTCATCTCTTTCTGCGTTTTACGTTATATCAAATCCCAACACTTCACTCTTAAAGTTAATTGTGAGTGACAAGTGAAATCATGTTAAATTAATTAAGATTAGTAAGGGAACATGTAATTTGTATGTAACAATTTGTGTTAGATTTGGACAAATGCATAATTTAGGTTGATGAAACATTAATAACACAAATCATATGTTTCTTTTTTACATTTTGAATCATAGGTGAACATATTATAAGTAAATTCTTTCACATATGAGTAAACTGTATTTTTCCCATTTAATATACATAAAAGAAAAATAATCATTATATATGTATATATGTTAATTAATTCTAAACAATAAAGATTTTATGTTGTATAACATAATAAATATAAAGTATATTATATAAATAAAAATATTTAATATGTCAACGTAAAACTGAGTCGACCTAATTTCAAATGTTTCAGAAGTCCAAATTCAATTTAATCTTCCTTTATTTATGAATCAGAGTTTCTCTCCCAAATCCTTTCATGTTCATGGACGGGCCAGGGCCAAAATCTGGACCACTCACCCTCGTTAAATTCATAAACAAGAGGCCCATTTTACTCGAGTATCTTAAATTTTGTAGAATAATTTTTTTCCTGATACTACTTAGAACATGTGGCATACGTTTGGCATAAATAACTTCCAAACTGAAAAGTGATAAATTAATTAAATGTAAGTATTTGGTAAAACTTACTTGAAAAATATAAAAAAACATAAAACATATGTTAATATAAATAAATGCATGGACTAAATTAATTTACATTTATTTTGAAAATAAATTATATTAATACAATTAAGATATTCAAAACAAGAATATAATTACTTAAATTTAATTAATTATATCTATGAAACTATTTATTTGTTTGTTGTTTTCGAAATAATAATTTAATAATATAAAATTTAATTAATTGTATTTTATGACATTACATATTTTTTTATACATTGAATTAATTAAAATATGTCAAAAATTTATTTACATAATTAAGATATAAGTTTTTATTTAATTAAAAGAATGATGAATTTGAAAAAGTATTAAAATATTATTAGCTTATAAACTACAAGTTATCTGGTGAAGTTTATCAAACAAAAGTTTAATTTTTTAAATAAATTAATGTGCTAAATACCTCTAGAAATTAATTTAAAATTTACTGATTAAATTAATAAATTATAAGTTAAATTATTTATTATACAAAAGACACACCTAATTTTACGTGAGCTTATATGTACAATGTACAATTCATAAAATTCCAATTTATAGAGTAAACAGAACGTAAAATCCGTTTCGGTCAAAGGTTTACATTGTAAATTTAACTCACACTTAAATGTAAAATATTTTATATTATAGTAAACGGGAAAATATATATCGTTAAAAAAATATAAATAATTAAGAATTTTTAACTATAATAAAAATTTTTTAATAATTTTTAATTAATATGATAACATATGAATGAATAATAATATAAAATTAATTTACATTAACAATAAATTATATTTAAATCCATTCCATTAATTATATACTAAAAAATTAATGATTTCAAGAGAGAAATAAATGAATATAGAATTACTTTTTTTTTAATGGGACTCACAACGTATGTGCATCAAGTTTTTGTTTGTTTTTTGAGAATATATCTTTCATAAAAAATTATTTATTTGTATATAAATAAAGAAATGATATATCATACATATATCTTAATTAAAAAATTATAATACTTAATCCTATAATAGTGGAGAAAATTTTTTCTTTCAATTTCTTATTATATCCCTAACATTTAAAATTAAATAAATAGAATTTTTTTAACAACTTAATATTTTATAATTATATTTATATAAAAATTACATTCCGTTCAAACAAATAGGTATTAGTGTCTACTGTCATGAGGAAAAGATAGATAATTTCTCTGTGATAATTTGGTCTGATACCACGACCCACAATTTTTTGGCCAAAAGGAAATCGGATTGGGTTTCAGTGTCCCTGCCTTTTGTCAATCGTAGGGATAATAAGATAACTTCTCCAGATAGATGCCTTTGTCACTAAGCAAGAGGAAGAAATGTTGATGCATTCTACTATATATATATATATATATTGCAGTAAAGAACTAAAAATGAAACAAAGGGACTAGTCTTATTTCATTAAGGGATTATTCTCTTATGTTTTTTTAACAAAAGTTTAAAGTACGATAGACATCTCTGAACTTAAAGCATACTATTAATCTTTTTAAATGATTTTTATAATATTTATAAATAATCTAACTCTTAATCAAAATCACTGTCACCAGAATTCAAAACATTAGACCTTAACCAGCTGAGCCAATTAAGAAATTATTATTCTCTATTCTTTAGCTATAATAATAATTGCTGCTGAAGTGAAAGAGCTAGAAAAACTTTGTTTTCTTTCTTGCCCCTTTATTGCTTTTCTAATGATGCTTTTTCATAATTGCATTTTATTCTGAAATTGTTGATAAAGTTTTTCACAATTTTTTTTTATGAATTGCATTTACAAATTTATAAATGATATCGCTTGGGTTGAACTATTTTACTTTAGCTTTTATCTAGCGAAATTCAAGATTTAGGCTGTGCATAACAAAAAAATTGTAAATAACAATTATAACAAAATAATTGTGAAAGTAAGACCTTTTTCTTTTCCTGATGGGGTCTCCATATTCGGAGCTTGTAACACAGAGTGAACATCTTATCCTTGTTATGAACATAAAGTCGTTAAGGCACACAATTTCATCTTCCAATTTATGCATGTGCAATTTTACACTTAACTAACTTTGATTGAGTCTTTTGGTATATTTAAAAAAAAAAAAAATCATGCGTGAGTGCAAGATAACTAATTACCAATCAAAATTTCAATGTATCCATAATGGGCCACTTTCTACAAACTCCTCTGAAAGTTGTTGGGCTATGATCAACTGCAACAAAAACCTTCTACTACAAGCTAGAGTAACAATTTAAGATACACATCGAAACTCTCGTCAGTTTCCATTTCTGTGAATTTCAGTTTTCTTTTATAACCTATAGTCCTTATATACATAATAATATTTTTATTACTATTTTCTTCTATATTTAGGTTTTGATAGCATACATGTTCTTAATTTAATTAATTATATCTTGTTTTATAATAAGTGATAATTTTGGAATGTGATTGATTTATTCCACTAATGAAATAATCTTAATAATGTATCAGATTTTCACTATATCTAAAGTTTCAAACCTTTAATTGGGTAGATTTTTATATTATTAGTAAGTTAAAAAAGTTTACAAATATTATGAAGATAGTGAGACCCAATTTAAACATTTAGTGGTTCGAATTGGTGTCCTTAGCTCAATCATGATTTTTGGCACATATTTAGAGTTCTAGTTCTCATTTCAGTGCAACACCAAGGTCATAAGTTAGTCAAATTCCAACCCAATAACTTTCATGTGCAAAGTTTATTAAATCAACACAATTTTGATGATGAGAAGATGCTCCAAGTAAAGTTACAAGATTCAAAAATAGAAAACTATTTTAACTAAAGTAAAACTTTGATTTCCAAATTAAGTAATCATGTAAGCCCAAGAATTATCCTATAAACTTTCTAGTTATGGGACAACCCTCATTCACCTATCTATTAGGCCACGTCATGTCTTTAAGGTTGATTCACCATTTTTCTTTCTTTTGCTTTTGTTCTTGAAGAACCTCTGAGTGGATGATTTTTGTATCAAGTTCAGAGGGCTCCTTCTTCAATTTGGTTTGATTTTAAGAATTTTTTCTTGTTAGTTTACTCTTAATTTGATTGTCTTCTATTTATCTACTTCATATTATTTAAGATTATTTGGATGATTAGCTAAGTAAGCCTATTAGTTGAATGTCTTCAGTAACCTATAGCCATATAATTGATTATAATCCATAATTTTTATAATTGATTCTTTCATAGGTATTAATGATTAGTCTTTAATTTTCATTTAATACCTAAGATAACTAAAAGGATTAATTAAATAACTTAAACTTCTTGAGATTGTCATTCAATCTTAATTGAGTTCTAAGTGCTTGATATTGTTACTAATTAGTTAAGGATTGCCTTATTATTGAATCAATAAATAATTAGGATTGATCTAGGTGTTTCACTTGAATTAATCATATTAGGAGTAAATAAAGGTTGTTGTGACTTCTAGGTAACCCTTGGTTAAGTAATCAATTTAGGAGTAGTTTATTTAGTGTCCATGATAAATTGATGAATTCAAGATCAAAACATCCCTTGAGCTGATGTTCATTACTCCAATCTTATCCTTTCTAATTGTTTATGCATCTATCTAGTTTTATTTTGTTTTAATTCAATTAATTATACAAACTCCATATTTTCATTGAATCGACCACTAATCATTTAGATCTTATAAGTTCTAGTAAGAATAGTTTTTAATGTTGGTGTGCATGAGGTGCATCAAACTTGAACCTTCAAAGCCTTCCAATAGCTCTAGCACAAATAAACATTAAGAGAAAATAGTTTCATTATCTTTGAGGCTGTGGATTTATTTTTGTTAACTTCATTTATTCTTCTTTTTCACTTTTATACCATATCATATCATGTTATTTTTCCACAGTCATATATTCTACTTATAACAACATAAATTCACAATTTTGACAAGGTCATCTATTTGCATCAAGATAATTTCCACTAAGTTGAAAGATTAGTAACATATCAAGTAACAACAAACTTCATCAATATCTACACATTAAATCCTCCACATAAACGACTCAATTAATAGAGTGTCTTAATTGTCTTACCAAAGTGTAGTTGTGCTTGTAGACAAAGGTTATGATTGCTATTTCATCCTCTAATGCCTCTTTTGGTGTGCCCTTTGTAATATTTTTTTCTTAACTTCATGAACATGCTACATAAAGCTATATTTTCCCAAGCCTTAATTTCCTTTCTATATGTGTCTATGCCTTAAAAAGGTTGTATGATGTTTATGAGTTAGATGAGAGAAAAAGAAGATTGATGACATTTACAATAAGGGTTTGGCCTTACACCATTTTGTTTACAAATGGCCCAAATTGTAAGGTTTGATTTTTTACTATATGTTTTTATGAAAGGTTGCAAAAATAGTACTTCCACTATAACAAATTAACACTTATGCCATAAAAATTTAAAAATCGTGGCAATTTTATCTTTTGCCACGAGAATAAAAAATTCAAATAAATATATAAAAACTTAAAAAATTTATGCCATAGGAAATATTACTTGTGCCATGAACTAAGCTACAAAAACACATTCTATATGGTAAAGTATCACTTGTGCTATAGGAAAATTTTACTATGGCAAAATATCACTTATATCACAAAATTAAGTTGTGAGAATATATTTTTCATGGTAAAGTATCACTTATACTATGAATAAACTTTACTCATGATAAAATATTACTTGTGCCACAAATCAAGTAATGAGAACACATTCCTCATTGCAAAGTATTACTTATGCCATAAATTAAGTTACAAGTATATATTTCTTGTGATAATATATCACTTATTCTATCATATAAGTCAAAAAAATTTATCTATGGTAAAGTATTACTTATGTTATGAATTAATTCTGTGAATAAAATCATAGCCAAATATATCTTTTTTTTGTAATTATACATATGAAAAAACTATTTATAATAAGTACAGCATGCTATAATATGGTAGACAATTAAAAAAATAAATATTTATACATTATGAGTGTTTATTAAATAATTAATTCATCACTTAAGTTAGAGACCTTTAATTAATTAACTAAGTTAAACAATTATTTTAAGAATTTGGTAAATAACTTACTTGATCAATTAATTAACCTCTAATCAATCAAATACAAAAAATTGTAGAACATAATATTTTCAATAAGCCAATTTATAAAATATATGTAAAATAATAGAACTACCGGTAAATCATATAATTATGTACTTTTATTATTTTTCTCAAAATAATAGAAATAGAAGTTTAGCACTAAACTTTAAGATATATAGGAAAAAACTCAATTATTAAGCTATTAAGTGTTTTTATTTACATGTGTACTAAATTTAATATCTATTAGAACATAACAGTATTCCATAAATAATAAATAACTATTTAACTTTTCATTCATTAAATTTATCTAATAATATTAATATATATTAATAAAATAAATATTATAATATATTAGAGATTATATTATATAATTATTCAATAAATTTAAATTCTTTATATACTAAAATTAAGAATTAATAGAATTAACATATACATATACATACACATAATACACATATATACAATATTTTTTCAATTTTTTATTCAATCCACTTTTTAAAATATCAATCAAACAAAAATAAATCATTCAAGGTATAAAATATCATAAAAAGATTTATTTTTTTATCATATCACATTATTTTTATATAATATGTTGACGAAGAAGGTATATATTATGGAAATACTAAAATCATTATATTATATATAAATAGTATGATTTGTGACATAAGTAATAACAAGTTTTATTATAGAAATATGTAATAATAAGTTTTACATTCATTACTATAATATTAACAAAACTTTCATTAAAAAATAAAAAATAATAATTATGTAAAATTATGTATAATTTAATAATAATAAAATTATTATATTAAAAAATTTTAAGTAAATTACATTTAAGGGAGCGATATATATAAAATAGTCTAAATTTTTATTTTTATCCTTTATTAATTATAATTGTATTAATTTTATTTCTTACAAATATTTTGTATTAATTTCTTCCCTTCAAAATAGTAATTTAATTAATTTGAGTTATTCATTTATAATTTTATTAATGGTTTAGTGACTTGATAAATGAAAGGAAAAAAATTAAATATAAATAACATATAGGAGATAAAATTAATACTAAAAGTTTGTGAAATGTTGAATAATTTAACTTATATTTGTGAATGACAAAAATATATATTATAAATAAAAAATTAAAATTAATTAATTTATAATAATTTTAATTTTAATTTATAATTAAAATTTAAATATGCATAATAGTTCAAAGTTATGTTTTGTATAGATATTTATTTCATATAATTCAATCTTTATTGAATAAATTTATAGAAAATAAAAAAAATTGCTTAAAAGATGTAAAAGTTTTACTTTTATCTTATAATAATTAATGAAAAATATTAATAAAAGGATAAATTTAACTAATTAATTATTTATGAGAGATAAAATTAATATAAGATATCTATAAAAAATAAATTTAATATAAATAAAATTAGTAATGAAACAAATGATAATTTAGTATGTAAAAAATAATTTCTAAAATAAAATCATAAAGCATTTTAATATTAGTGTATTTTTATTATATGTATTTATATAATATTTTATTATATAATTAATATCACATAAGTATAGTTTTATTTTTGAGGTTAGCCAATTAATTAAAATTTTATATAAAATATATTGTATTATAATACTAAAGAAGTAAACTAGCACAATAGTAAGGCTTAACATTCCTTAGCTTGGAGATTCAAGTTCGACTTCTTGTAAATACAATTTGCAATATCTAAACGGATAGAGTTTCAACAATTTATACTAATTTGATATAGGTCAAAAATATTATTAGGTTTTAGCAAATATGCAAACAAAATGATATGATAGGCTTGATTGAATTAATTAAATAATCGATTCAATTTGAATATATAAAAATTAATTTAACTAGTTATATTAGTTTTGTAATTATTTTATTTTATTTTTTGCAATGATTTTATTTGTGATAATATGAGTTACTAGCCATAAATATACCTTTCTCATCACCTTTGTATTCATGATTAGAAGAATTTAGTATCCATAAGTGAACACATGGCAAAAAAAAAGTCATTATGCAATAAAACCTTTTTTCCTATAGCAATTTCCTTACTATGCTTACATATGTTACAAGACCATTCAATTAATATTTTTATAGCTAAATAGCATAGTTACGAAAATTTTGATCTTGGGCTATGATTTTAACTGTGGCACAAAAGTTAATTTATTGTAATGTTCTAAGTTTCCATAGCTTTAAATAGGGTAAAAGACTTTTGGGATCATTGTCACAATGAATGTGATTCATTAGATCTTGAAGCATGATCTTGTGCTATAAGCAATAGTTATCTAACATTAGCCATGATTACGAACTAAAAGTATTTCACCCTGTTTAAGGTTATAGAAACTTAGAAATCTAGCAACAATAACTTTTCATGTAAATGTACAATAGTCAACTATACCTTACAACTTGGGCTAATTTTAAACTAAACAATATGCAAGCAATGGCCCATTGTAAGTGTCATCAATCTTTTTTTTTAGTTATCTTACAATTCATTAGCACTATGAAACTCTTGAAAAGTGTAAGCATAAGGAAAACGAAAGCTAAGGCTTGGGAAAAGTAACTTTGCATGAGATGCTCATAAACTTAAAAAATATAATATGTAAAAAGAATACAAGAAAAAGAATCAAAATCATGAAAATACTAAACATGATAACAATAATCATTAGAATGTGTAGGCAAATGTCACAATAACAATAAACTAATTGAAATAACAAACTAATAAAAAAATCAAAAGGTTTTTGAATCAACCATAAAACCATTAATCCAAAGGTAGAGATTAAAATTTTTCTTAGGGTTGTCATCCCAATCGGTTGCATAAGAAGGTCCATGCGAAAGACTACAAATTTTGGCAACAAAATTTAATTGCTATCTTTAACTCAATGTGTAAGATTGAATAGTCTAAAAAGCATAATTACTTTAATGTTCTCCATCATATGATCACTAGAAAGGTCAATAATGACTTGAAAGACTTTAAAAGCATGACAATAGGTTCTTTAGGTGGGCCTAGATCAATAAAACATCTAAAATTGTTGATAGAACTATAAATTATCAAGGATGGCTTCAAATAAAGAATAGAAAGTGCAAAAATATCTTGGAAATGAGAAAGAAGCAAAAGTTGGAAGATTGAAGACATTAGAGAGAATTAATAGTATTTTTGAAATGCTAAATGACAAGATAGTTGATAATGCTAAAGTAAGCAATTGAACGAATCATTACAATTTACATTGATAATCTAATGGTCAACTAGATATTAAGTAACAACATATTAGTCATACCTATTAAAATAAAATGAAACATCTAAAATTGTTAATAGAACTATAAATGATCAAGGATCTCTTTAAATAAAAAAGAAAGAATGGACAAATGTTTTGGAAAGGAGAAAAAGGCAAAGGTTAAAGAATTAAAGAAATCAAATAGAGTTAATGATATACTTGAAATGCTGAGTGACAAGATAATTGATAATGCCAAGGGAAGCAATTAAATGAGTCATTACAATTTACACTGATAACCTTTTAATTACAAAAGATTATTACCTTTATTTCTAGGATTAAAATCTAAATTTTCATATTTCTATTCAAAGAAGTGGACTCATCTTATTTTCCATTCCTTCTTTACCTAATTTTTTGGAACATAACTTATATCAAATTCTAATCTACATCAAAACTACTACCTTTCCATTAAACTTGCACTTTATAAAATATTATATAATCATTAAGGCTTAAACCCTATGTAGAGATCTAAAAATTTCAAGAGTCCATAATACTAAATAAACATCTTTATAATTATTATTTGAAAATGAAAGCAAAATAATATATGATTAAATACTAATCACGTTAAAAAAATTAAGTTCATATTAATATAGAGGATTATCTTAAACCCTAAAATCTTCTAAAACAAAAACTAAAAAAAAATGTCCAATTACATGTACTCTTGTCAGTTGATAACCATAAAAGAAAAAGCATAAGTCAAATTGCATGCTATATATCAAATTATAAGCTAACCCAACATATAATCAATTAAAACATTGCAAAAATCAAACCAAAATTTGATGGAGAAAAAGAGTTTAGGGAAAAATTCTTCACTAATTAAAATGAACATGTTAGATCTATCTCTTCAATGGTGATTGCTATGAGATATGGTAACATTGTAAAAGGTAGCAAAGGGCAATGAAATGGGTGTAGAGATGAAGGAGATCAAAAAGGGGGTTAAAGCTGATTTTATCAAAATAGTGAGTGATTATGAAATGTAGTATTTAGAGACTTTAATGAAAATTTTTGAAATTTAGCAATGAAAAATTTATCATTAAAATTTAAGTGAAATAGTGCATTTTACTCAGTGATAGGTGTAATGACAAAATGACATTTTTAATATCTATCTACTGTTAATACTACGACAAAATAACTAATTAAGATTGAGTGTTCAAAGGATTACACTTTAAAACTTGATTGATATTTAATCAAGCATCATTATATATGTGATTTTAATGTTGTTTTAGAAATTATAGTAAAATATAATAATTACATCAATTTTTATATAAAAAATGACTGATGTCATTTAATTTCCTATCTTCATGAGACATAACATTAAATGTCATTTGCTTTCAAATAACTAATGTTAATTTTTTGTGATTCCATGATAGTTTATTTTAATAACTAATATAGTATATCTCACCACCCAAACTAGACTAACTAGCCTATTCCCTTATTCCTTACTCCCTTATCCCTAAAGTAAACCAACCCATCTTCTTGTTCCTCATTCTCTCATCCCTTATCCCTTATTTTTTGCTCCCTTAATGCCTATATTTCCCTTGTATTCCTAATTAGAAATAGAAATCTATATCTTTTATGACTCTATAGAATCCTAATTTCAATGATTTTAAAGAATAAAATAAATAGTCAAAAATTAAAAATTATAAAAAGTTATATACAATACCCTAAATAGATGTAGGTGTTTTATTAAATTTATCTTACTTATTGCTTAATATGTGAGGCATATACTCCCTAAAAAAATTGGAGTATAATATTACACATTTTCATATGAATAAATAGTAAATAATAAGATAAAATGAAAAGAACATAACTGAGATTAAATTTTTTATTTATACAAACCTATAACAATTACATCAAAATGATAGTTAGGCAATAAAATTGAAAAAAGAAACTAAGTTATAAGAATAAACTTAAAAACTTAATAAACCCTTACTTTTATATTTTATATTTTTCTAGGAGTGCTCATCCACATATATTTAGCAATAGGCTAATAGAACTTTAATCCTAAAAAGTAATTAGTAAGTAAAAATATAAAAATGAAAATAAGTATTTTAAGGTTGGAAGGAGAACATGCCTTGTTAAATAAAGAATCATTTTAGGATTAAAAGAGCTTTGAGATAAAATTTGTAAATGATATCATACTTTACTCTTTTTATTTTCAACTCTTATTATACTTTAACGTTTTCATTTTCAATTTACACCCATGATTGAAGATTCCACGTCGATTAATACAAAATAAAATCAATGTCTACATTTATATTAGATGTTTATTAAGTAAAAAAAAACCATCATCTTTTATATAATGACATTGTTCCATTAAGTGATGTTTAATGTTAGTTATTAAACAAGAACTGACATTATAATATTAAAAAATACATTTCCTTTGCTTATGCAACTTTTTTAATAACTATTTCAAAACAATCCCAAAACCTTTCTAAAATCATTCTAAAATAGCTAAAGACATATTGTATACATTAAACTAAGAATAGATAACAATTTATATATACATCACACACACACACACACACACACATGAAAGCAAAATCTAAAATGCAATTTATATACATCATATATATACATACTACAATTTTTTTAATTAATTTTAAGTATTGTAAGAATACTAACATCATTTTATAAATTGATTTATTTTATTTTTAATTAAATTTACTCTAATTGAAATCAATAACATTAAAAAAAATTTTACATTACGATATTTTTTTTATACAATTAAACATACAAAAAGCAATAGATTGAATGTAAATGAAACATATGAAAAAAGGGAATAATCTATTTCAAAATTGATTCTACCATATTATTTATTTTCATATCAATATATGAACATAAATATTATTTATAATGAATAATAGACTTTTCATTTCTAATAGATATACATGGCATCCTGACATAAATTAAAAAGAAAAATAATTATCCTTTACTCATAATTTCTTCATATTGCTAATGGCTTTTGAAATGGAAGGTATAGATAGTTGCAAACTAATAATAAATTATAATAAGTAGAAAAACTACTTAATTATTTTTGTATTTACTAATGATAAAATGGACATACTACTTCTTCTCACTATAATTTATTATTAGTCTTGCAGCCCCTTAATGTAGAAAGCTTTTAAAATGATAGGTGTAGATTATAGTATTTAATATTAAGAAGGTATTGGAATATCTTAGAGTTCTTTCCAAGGACTTGTACCCATACTTTAGCAATGAACACAAGCATTATATAAAGAACATAAAAATATTCTTGTTTAAATTTTTTCATAATATTTTATAGAAGTCTTATGTTTATGGTTGAAGTTTGGGTACATATTCCTAAAAGGAACCCTAATCGATTCCATAACCTTCTAATAGAACTAATTTTTGAAATTCATTGATAGAGAAGGCTTTTAAGATGAAAGTTATAAACTATAGCATTCAACATTATTTAGGCTATTGAGAAAATTCTAGAATCTCTTAAGGTTCCTTCTAAGGACTTGTTCCAACACTTTTAGCAATGAGCACAAGAATTATATAAAGCATTTTCAAAGATTCTTGTTTGAAATATTTCCAAATGCTTTGTAAAGTACTAATGTTTATGAGCAAAATATGGGTACAAGTCCTTACAAGAAACTTTGAAAGATCCCTGGAACTTTTAAGTAGTCTTAGTAAAGTTGAATACTAAGATCGACACCCCAACTAAAAAGCCTTCTTTTTTATAGAAGTAGAGTTATCTTCAGTACTACATAATTAATGTTTCATGTTGGTCAATAGAAATTGGTTTATAAAAAAGTTAACATGTATTTTGATATGATGGAATTTTTGAAATTATATGAACATTTAAGGTGATAAAAAAAACACAATCAGCATCTAACCATTGTACGAAAACTTAAGATGACAATTTTTTATCTAACCATTATCTAAAAGGCATTTCAAAAGCCTCATTGGACATTGTAAAAGCACATTGTATTAATTTTAGTGAATTGCCTAAAAGTCTCATTGGAAACTATAAAAGTATATGACATTGGTTTTCGTCAGTAACCATCGTTTAAAAGATATTTTAAGAGTCTTGTTGGAAACTACAAAATTGTAGAAGCATAGGATATTATTTTTGTTTAATAACTAATGTTTATTATTTTACTATAAATCTTCTTTTGCTCGATATATTTATATGAACTCTTCTAACATCCCACACTTCAATATGCTCTTAGGTGTGATGAGTTTATACATAATGTTACTATTAATCTTTCACTCCATTTCATCCAGAAAGTGTATAATGAAAGAACCTTAACCTTTATTTCTCTTCCATTATATACTCCCTCATTTCCTATGGGGTAAAAATTGAATGGAGGAACTTGTGAATGAAAAAAATGCTAATCTCTCACTTTACTTTCATTGAAAAAGTGTGCAATAGAAGAATCTTAATCCTCAACTCTTTTCCATTGCATACTTTCTTATTTTCTATGGAGTAAAACTAGAATGAAAAAGTTAATGAATGATAATTTGATAGATGGTTCTTCTATACTTTCACCTTATTTTCATATACTTAGAGTATATAAACCGGGGAAATTTAAGCAACAACACTAAAGTTTGCATCAAGAATGAAAATTTTGATAAATAATAATTTTTCTATTATTTTTATGTATTCATATACTTAGTTTTTATTTATTGATGATTCAATTTAGTTATTTTGTACAAATTTATAAAAATATTTTTTTACACATCTGTTTGTACTTTCTTTATGAACATAACAATAATAATTAAAATTTATTAAATTTGCAAAAATTTTTCTTTGTACTCATTTATCTATTATTTTTACTTAAAAATCCATATATAATAGGCATTTGGATTATAGAGATTAATAAAGAGAAAATATATTGAAACAAATAAACATTTTATGTTCAATTAGTTCAAAAATAACTTTCTTTTCATATTTAGTTTGCATAATATAAATTTGTAATAACCAAAAGGCTTTCCTTAGGAAATGACAAACATAAAAAAAAGTCAATTTTGGGATTACCAACCTCTAAATTAATGTTATTTATGAATAAATTTAAATAAATAAAATAGAAAATGTTTAAATGAATGAATTTATGAAGTCTAAATAAATGTATTTGAAAATGACGTATAATGAATGAACTTACAACGTTTTTGTAGTGACCATCGTGTAAGTCTATTTTAATTGTCATGTTAATTCAATAACAAGAATTACAACATCATTTTGTTTTGGTAACTATCGTGTAAGTTCATTTTAATTATTGTGAGAGTTCATCAATAGTTTACATATTATTTAATACTTAATCGATGTCTTAAGTCATTGTAACTAAGCATATGAATAACCTTACGATGTTAATTTTTAATTAATAATCGATATTTAATTATTTTTCTTTTAATCAATAAATAGGCTTTTTGTCACAAATTTGTGGTCTCTCAAGATAGATTTCTTTCTATAAAAAAGAAAGCTTCTAAGTTGGAGACATAAATCTTAATATTCAACATTACCATGACTATTTGGAAGCTCTTGGGAACTTTCAAAGTTTCTTACAAGGACTTATATCCTCACTTTGGAAGGAACTCTAAGGAATTCCTAAATTTTCTCAATTGCTTAGGTAATGTTAATACTATGGTCTATGCTTTTCATCTTAGAAGCATCCTTTTTTGATGGATTCTAAAAATCAATCCTTTTGGAAGGTTCTAGAATTGATCTAAGTTCCTTCCAATAAATTACATCCATACTTTAGCTTTAAACACAAGAATCCTTTTACATCAAAAGCCATTAATCAATATGAAGGAGTTAGAAATAAAGAATAACCACTTTTCTTTTTAATTTTTTTAAGGATGTCATATATATTTATTATAAATGTAAAGTCTTTTATTCATTGTAAATAACAATTTTTCATTATATATGTTCATGTATTGATATAAAAATAAATAAAATTGAAGAATATATCTTCATAATAAATTCTTCTTTCTTATTTATTTCATTTACATTCAATTTACTATTATTCTACCCAATTGTACAGTAAAAATGTCATAATGCAAGAAAGAGTTTTAATGTCATTGATTTCACTTAGAATAAGCTATGTTTTAAATACCAATTTAATATGTGTGTGTGTGTGTGTGTGTGTGTGTGTGTGTATCGGATGTTTAAATTGTAAATTCTAATGCACATGATGTGCATAATTAAATCATTTTTATTCTCTTATATATATATATATATATATATATATATATATATATATATATATATATATATTATATCTAGCTATTATGGAATGATTCTTGAAAGGTTCTAAGATTGTTTTAGAATTGGTTACGGAAAAAGTTATCAAAGCAAAAAGAAAAGAAATATGATTTTTAATAAAAAGACATTTATTTATCATGACATTAATTCTTTATTATAACCAATGTTAAATATTACTTAATAAGACGACATCAACGTATTAAAAATGATTGTGATTCTCAAAATTGAAGTATAATATAAATTTTAGATATCAATTTTTCTATAATAACTAAAGGTCATGGGCATGGGTCAAAAATGAAAAGGATAAAGCATGATGCTACTTGAAAATAAAAAGAGTAAAGCACAACATCTTTTGCAAATTTCATTCCAAAACTCTTTCACTTCTAAAATGATTTTCTATTTAATGATATATGATTTCTTTCTAATCTTAAGATGATTTTCTTCAATTTTTATTTATTTTGCGAGACTAAAAGCTTAATTAGTCTATGGTTAAATATCTAAGGTTTAACACTTTTTAGAAAAGCATAAAATATAAATATGAGAAAAAATTTTCTTATGTATGTTCTTTCAATTTAGTTTCTAGTTTCTTAATTGATCTTATTTCGTTGCTTATCATTTTAATATAACTTTTACAAGTTTGCACAAGTAAGAAATTTAGTCTTATTCATCTTCTTTAGCATTATTTCATATTATCTACTATTTATTCATATGAAAATATGCAATACATGAATTTTTCTTGAATATTTATTGTATTTATAAGTATTGTGGGAGTAAAAATTTTATATATTAGGTAAAGATTATTAAGATAGATTTAGTGAATAATCATCTCTGATTATGGTATTATATACAACCTTTTACCTTTTTTAACTTCTTGTTATTAAGTTTATTCTTTAAAGTTATTTAAATTGGGATTCTCTAGAGTAATAGGAGATGTTAACTTTCTATATCTAGTTAGGAATATAAGGAAAATAGAGAGAATGATGGAATGAAGAACATGAGAATAAGATTAAAGTTTAGGACAAAGGAATGAAGAACTTGGGTCAGAGCATAGAGATAAGGTAAAGGTTTAAAATAAGGAAGTGAGGAACCAAAGGTTGGGTTTTAGGTTAGGGAGGTAGGTGGACTTACATTATCAGTTATTTAAATAAATTGATGTGGTATTATAGGTATTAGATTTCAATTTTTTGAAAATAAACCACGTATAATGTCATTTTCCAAGATTATTGAAACATAAATAACTTTAATTTTTTAAGAATAGAAATTGAGTTATTTTTATATTTCATGATAGTTTACTAACCGATGTAAAAATTACATATACTACAACACTTGATTACACATTGGCCATATTTCTATGTGTAATCCCCTAAACATCCGACATCAATCATTTATTTTATAGTAATGCATGATAAATCACTAGTTTGCTTCAAATAGGCAAAAAAAGCCTTATTTATAAGCCAAAAGCAAATTGTTATATGTCACTTATTAATTTAAAATCAATATGTACATTTAATCATATGTATAGTTGCGATGCCTTAAGAAATTAGTGAAATACTAAAATAGAATGTAAACTATCAATGAATTGTCATAATAATTGAAATGGACCTAGATAATGGTAACCATAAAAAAAGGAAAAAAAAAACTAATGAAGTAAGTTCCCTACCTTTACAAATGTCATTCATTTAGTCATCTTCTATTCTATTCATTTAATTTCTTCATAAATGCCATTTATTTAGTCATCTTTAATTTCATTCATTTAAATTTCTTTATAAATGACATTCATTTAGACATTTTTAATTTTGTAAAAAATGTTATCATATCAGAAGTTAGCTAATCCTAAAATTGATATTTTTATGTTTTTAATTTCCTCAATAGAGAACTTTCAATTATTTACAGAATTATATTATACAAACAATCGACATTATAAGAATTTTTAATTGATAACTTAATATTGTGAACTATTTTTAAATAAATTTTACATTATATCTGAGTATAATTTACAAATATGACAAGAAAGTTATATTTATTTTAATATGTTTTATCTTTGTTAATTTATGTAATCCAAATGCTAATTATAGAATTTTACTCTAAAAAAAACTACAAATAAGCAAAAAGAAACAATTCTACAAATTTATAAAATTTTAATTATCTTTACTATGTTCATAATAAAACTAGAAAAAGATAAGTAAAGAGAAATAATATTTGCAAATTTATACGCAATAACTACACTATATCATCAATAAACAAAAGTTACATGTCTACATTAATATACAAAGACAATACAAGACCACTATGTATCAAAATGTTCATTCTCAATACAAATTCCAATTTATTGCTCAAATTTCTCCAATTAATACACATTGGCTATATAAGAATGGAATGAAAATATAAAAGAAACGTATATCAAATCATCATTTATCAGTTCTTCCATTCCAATTTTACTTTATTTCAATTCAAAGAGTATATAATAGGAGAGCCAAGAGTTAGATTCTCTCATTGTACATTCTCTTGATGAAGGTGGAGTGAGAGAACAACAAAAACATTATGTATCAAAATCATTATATTTGATACAAATTTTAGTTTATTGCTTATTTTTTCCCACCTTAATTATGGAAGTATGTTGGATACCCTAGTAATGAAAGTGATCAATCAACAATAGATATCAAGAAAATATTAAAGAGTGAGATGTCAAAAATATTTCATATAGAAAAAAAAGTTAAAATGAAAATTTATAAGAAAATAATAGAAGTTGATTATTAAATAAAATTGATGTCCTATGTATTTGTAATTTCCAATAATTACTTTTGAAATTCCTTTTAAATAATAGTCGTTAACCAAGATTAATATCTTATGCATATGTGGTTTCCAATATGACTTTTAGAATTCTTTTTAGAATTCCTTTTAGATGATGGTTATTAATTCAAACTGATGTCTTACCCACTAAAACTAAATTGTGCTATCTTAAAGATGCTTTTGAAATATCTTTTAGATAATAATTGAATAAAAAACTAATGTTCAAAGTTTTTATACATGGTTTAGACATTAGTTATTTTATAACTGACGTAGTCAATTTCCTACCATTAACGTATACATTGATCATATTTTTGTCCTTTGTCTTAATTTTTTATATAATTTTAAAAAAGCCACGTTGTTAAAATAAATATTGATATTAATGTAAATTGATGACTATCAATCGATATAAATTAGCATTTTCTAGAATAGTGTAAATCCATCCTTATTGGAGAATATAATTACATATTACTCAATTTAATTATATTTTAAATTTTGTAATGGATTTATTGATGAAATTATGAAATACAAAGTTCAAAAATTAATTTTGATAGATTTCTTTGTTACAATTATCTTCATAAAAGAAATTGTTCAATGTCTTCAAAACCTTGCTGCAAAATCTATCACTAAATTTAGGTGCTAACTTTAGCAACAGGTTATATGCAGACTTTGCCCAATCATGTATATTTTCATCAAGTTTTTGTTGCATTATTGCAATTGATTTGGTATCACTAATTTTGTCACAAGATTTTTTCACAAAACCTTAGAATTCTTGAAATAGAACTTTAATTGTTATTTAGCGCTTCGCTTTCCATGCTTTTAAAATTAATCAATTGAAGAAATTGAATATAATTTTTTATGTCTATCAATTCTATAAATAGTCATTATTTGGAATGTTGGAGATAATCTTTAAAAATTAGTTGTGAACCAATAAAATTTTTCTAAGTAAATATTGGCCTCATTATCTTGTTAAATAATCTATAAGTATAATGGACATAGAGTTTGATATATTAACTTTCACAAATAAATTAAATGAATTATCTTATTGCTTATTGAGCTAATGTGAGAGCAAATGTTATACTCTTTCAATGGAATACAGTCATGAAATGAGAAAATTTCAAGATCATTGTGTTTGTAATTTCAATGAAAAGTTTTGAGATAGAAAGAAAATATTAAACATCAATGAATTTGAATAAGTTATATCATTTAAGCCTTATGATTCTTATGTTTGCACATCAACCCTACCAAGTAAACAAAGGTTAGAGAGATAGAAAGCAAAAATAGGGAAAAAAAGACAAATTGAATGGAAGAAAATAATCACTACTATAAAATTGCAAATAGATACTAGATGGATAGACACCAATCATTATATTACAGAAAATCCATTTAATGCCAATTGTTTAATACATTTCACGTTGATTACCACCTAATGTGTATATAAGCATCCTTGTAGAATATGATATTCAATTTTGGTTATTGAACTGATATTGAATGCCCATGTTAATGTTGATTCTTTTACATGAAAACCAATAAGTTTAGTTATAGTGTATTGGTTAATAATCGAAATACGATTTCAATATTTTTATTGATAACTAAAATTGATGATATCCATTTAAAATGTCATTTATATTAAATAAATAATTCATTATTTTTTCAAAAAAATAAGAATTTTCCTAAACCTTATTACCCCTAATGCAATATCTGAACCAAATTGTAGAACCTAGCAACTCATATTGTTATACAAGCAATAATAATAGTATTCAAACCCTACCTTAATATCTTTGTGGTTAAATTTAATATCATAAATATAATAAACTAGAAAATAATGAACAATGATAAATTTATTTGGGTTCAAATAGCAAGAGACATATAATGCATAAATATTTCAAAAAATAGAAATAATACCTTGAAATGCTAAAAAGGAATTTATATTGTCTTCTAATGACTAAAGTCATTGATAGAAATACTTGTGAATCCTGTTATAGCAAAACAAGGGCACGACAACATCAATATTGCTCTTGTTTTTGAAATATTAAAACAATGTACTTCTTTTAAAGAGAAATTTATTACCTAACTTTTACCATTACACTTTAGTGGAATTGTATGCTATTCAAAACACATATATCATCTTGACCCTTTATAAGGAAGAAATTTGCCACCTTTTTTTCAAGAAACCTATATCAACCTTAACCTTAATTAATGTAATCAGAAATAAAGAATCCAACTAAATCAACACAACATATTACAAATAAATGTTCATATTTGAGTTTAAAGGAAAAATGAAGAGGTTCAAATGAACCTTAACATTAAGGAGAAAATATTAGCAAGAGCAAAAAATAATTAAACTTGAGCAAAGGTGATCTTCTAATCTATTGGAGAGAAATTGTAAGGGACATCTTTCTTACAAAAGAAAAAAATCTAGTTCATACTCTTTATAATTTATTTATAATTTTGCACTTAGGATAAGCTTCCAATTTCAACTTTTGTCTTCATTTTTATAAGTTTCTAAGAGATAAAAATAACATCTTTTAATTATTCCACATTGGTCATAAACTAAAACTATCATCCTAAAGCTATGGTAACTTTCATGTAATAGGACAAAAATTTACTATAACATGTTGGTTGTATAATAAAAGCAAAATAGAATTCCTTTTTAACATTTGTTATTAATAAACAACTGATGTGGTATATTAGTTTTTTTCTTTTTCTAAATAAATAAAGTTTGCATTTGTTACTACAAGATAGAAAACAAACCTGTGACGTAAACATCAAGATAAACACATTTGCTAGTGCAAAAAGAGCACCACCTTTTAAACAATATTAAATAATACAAAAACACACATAAATAACTTTCATAATGCAAATAAAATAATATATACATTTATAACTAATTGCTTGCAAGTACATTATATATATTTCTTTTACAATTAAACCCAATAAGTTCACATTTGGTAGTGCCCCATCATGCCAGTCCTTATGCTTACATCTCTTTCAAGACATTTGTAGAATATTCCTTCTTGAAAGTTTCTATCATACTACAGGGTTCTATGTTGCCTTAGAATAACTATATGGTTACACATAAAGCTTGATAAGAAGACATAACTATACATTTCCATAAGTACTTACGCAATTGAAATTTAAACAAATTATTATGGTAAGCCCTTCTTTCCTTTTCATGTGGTTGATAATTCTAACCATGCATTTATACACATAGTATCGACACTCTGCATTACACATTCATTTAGGGCTCTACAACAAACTAACACAAAATGTTATCAATTTTATGTAATCAGTCACTATATTAGGTACCAAATATGCACAAGAACATTATTGCCAATTTGACCTATTCAATGTTGCTTTTGCTTAAGCCTTGTATATTCAAATAAATGTTTATTGAGATTAAAATCCTCTGTGGTTTGTGTGCTAGCAAGTCAAGCTAATACATCATCTTCTCTTTTAGGTAGACCATGCTCAAAATCTAGTGGTAGCTACAACATTATTAATATTAAAGTAAGATAATAGAAGAGAAAATATAGCCATAGAATGAATTGAGGCCCATTCTTGCACCCACATGTTTTTTATGGTATGTAACCATGTAACAACACCTCTTGTTTATTGTTATAGTCCTATCTATGCACTTATTTTGAAATATTTGGTTTGTCCCTAATAACTAAACCTTGTTTGGATTTAGAAAACTAAAAAAGGAACTTACATTCTTTTCCTTACTTTATAATGCAAGTGCTTATAATTTTCATAATGAATAAGCATTAGAATACATTCTATCTAATATATGAACAAACTAGGGGAGATTTAAGTGGTAAAAATGAACACATCTTATCTAAGTAATAATAACCAAAACATCCATTTCTTCCATATTCAGATATTATAGAATCTCTATCTTGGGCAAGAAAATATCATTTTCATTTCCTACAAAATTTGTCATTAGATAACACAATAAGCTCATCACTAACACCTCCAGTGCAATGTGGATGAGCTCTTCCTTTATTCTTCCCACACTTGTTTTTTAATAAGGATGAGCTACCAAAGTTTTTGATTTTTTGGAATTCCTACTCTTATCTTTATCTTCCTCCCATTTGCTGTTACCCTTTTTTTTTCAAAAGTACCTAAAACTCTCCCCAAATGGCTTACTCATAAGCTCGTCCTACCATAATGTGATTAAATATGATTTGTTATATGTTAGTAAATAAATAATACACTATGTGTTTAATAAATTAGTACAATAACAATATCCCTTATTTTTCGTTGGGCAACATATTGACTTTCCTCTATCATAAATTCACCTTGTTTATTGATTCTAGCTCTCACCCATACCTCATGTTGTTTAATAAAGGCAATAAAGGTAGATATTGGATCATTAGACTGAGCAGCAGTATCCTCAGTAGCTTGAGTCCTCTCCTTGAAGACTCCTCCTCGAGCTTTTTATACCTTCCTTGGGATAACTTGTGTTTGTACATATTTTTTGGCTTAATTCACCTTGTTTTATGCATTTGTGACTTATTGACAAGAAAACAAAATAAGTGACGAGAAATTATTTCTTATCAATAATGGAAGAAAGACAATAGTACTAAGATAGCCATAAATACCTAGAAGCCTTTTGAATAAGACATCTTCATAAACTCATCCCACATCTACTAGTTAATCCAATGATACTTTGCAAGGGGTGTTCTCATTGGAGTCCCCACTAGACTAACATAACCCTTATTCAATGTATACTTAAAATAACTCACCTTTTGGTCACCAATAAAAAGACGTGCTTTTTTTAAATCTAGGAAATATTAAATATAGCCTGTAAGGTAACCCACAAATGACAAAAATGATTAATAAGGGCTTCTTCTTATGCACATGTAAAAATTGAAATAAAGATAAGTAGTTCCTTATAAATAAATTTTCCCGGATGGTAGTCTTGATGTTTTCTTCCACTTGAAGCCATTGGTTAATTGTAATAGACACCTTAGTGTGTATTAAGATACCAAGGCCATAAGTGAAATCATTTCCTCTAGCCTATATAGAACCCCTTTCTTGTTGAAATCTACTTTTAACCTATCTTTTTAGTGTGCTTAAAAACCATGTCCTTTTTAATTGTAAAGGCCCTAATGCCTTTCTTTTTATAACCACCCTTAATAAAGTTCTCAGCTAAATCGATGTCAGTTCTATCTAAGGAAATTTAACCAAATCAATACAAATATCTAACTTATATGCTAAGCAATACTTAATAACTAATCAAGCACATACATATGATAATTGAAATAAAAAGGAATTATTAAAAATCATTTTATCATATTGAGTTAAATCTTAGAATAAAACTTTACTCACAATAAAGTGATATTCTCAAAGATACCATCCAAGCAACAAAGCCATAATAATTGTAATATCTAAGTAAAAATGACACTTCTAAAAATTATGAGCACAAGACATAATATGTATTTGAGTATTTCAACTTTTCATCTTAAATAACGCTTCTAAAATATATAACCAATGATTGAAAAGTAATTTTAAAGCATAAAATGAAAGCTTTCCAACAATAAATGAGCTCTAATTCTAAAGACCACAATTAAAACACAAAATTATCATAAAGTATAGGCAAATTAGGGAAAATACCTCAAATAGATGGTAAAAGATGGTTGAAGATTGACATACACAATCACCAAACAAACATCAAATAAAATCAAGTAGGGATTATAAAAAAAATCAACAACAATCGTCATATAATATAATTCTATCTATGATTATCAGGAAAAAAAAGCAAGTTACTACATGTTTTCCACATTAGTTGATAATTAAATTAGCATCTAATGTTTAACACATAATTACAAAAATGCTTTAAGGAAACTTTCAATGTTGGTTGTAATAAGAACCAATGTCTAACATTTGCCTACTTTTTGAACCTAGCGGTTTACCTTCATTTCCTATGATGATTTCTCAAAGTAATTGTTGTTTAAAGTTTATTAACACTTCTATATGTTCTATAAGAAGAAATTTTACTTTATAACATCAACTTTTTATATAAACTAACATGATAAGTTGAACTTATTTATCTACCATGCCGTTATATATATTAATTTTCTTGTTAACTAACGCTAATGTGATATTAAAGGACAATTTTGTATTAATGTCAAAGTTAACACCGACACTTGATGTAATGACTATTTTGAAATTATTTAAACAATTAAGATGACAAATCATAAATACAATTGAAATCTATTTGAACATTATGGCATTTTTGAAATTATCAAGCAACTTAAGATATCAATTTTTTATTTAACTAATGTTAAAATGTATGATATTTAAAGGTTGCTAGAAAAATAAAGAAACTTAATATGTTAATTTTAGAATTAACTGACATTTAAAGATATTACAAAATTCTAGTAAAAATGTTAAATTTTGACACATCAATTTTAAACTTAACTAATATTTAAAGTTATGACATTTAAGATGTCATTGGAAAATCACAAAAACTTAATTTGCCTATTTTGTATATAACCATCTTCTAAAAGTATTTCAAACATTTAGCTAAAAAATGTAAAATATAAATATATCAGTTTTGTACTTATTTGATGTCTAATTGTATAGCAACTATTTGTTACTTAGAAAATGATGATACATAGGATAAAAAGTTTTGTACTTAATTAATGTTTGATTGTTTGTATTTTTAGAATAAATTGTTTGTATCTCCTATCTCATTTGTATATTCAACATTTGGATTACAAAAAAGGATGATTATAATACAAAAAATTGACATGTTATTTATACTATAAAATAGATAATAGTAACTAGATTACTAATAATGTTATGATCTTATACCAATTAAATTTACCCTAATTAAATTTGTATAAAATTTTAGTTACTCTCTATATATTAGCTATTTAATTGCAAATAATGCAATTGATTTAAAAAAATTTCCTATGAAATGACATCGATTTTTTACAAATAACTGAAGTTTTAATATATTATAACATTGGCTTTTAAAATAACTAGCATTTAAATTCATGAAAGTAATGACATTTGTGAAAATATGAAAAAAAATTTAGATATTGATATTAAAAAAATAACATATTTTCACCTCGTAAGACTTTAGATGCTGGTTCCTAAAATAACTAACATCAAAGTCATTAAAATGGTGAAATTTTTGAAAATATGCAAAAACTTAGACAAAACCAACTTGTTTTCTTCCCATTAAACTTTGGATGTCAATAATCAACTTCCAAAATCATAGGAATGGTGACATTTTTATGCTATAAATAAAACACATCTTTTTTTTTACTCCCTTCTAATTTGTTCTTAAGCTTAATTTTTGTCTTTGTCCAACACCCTTTATAGAATCTTAGATCTCACTTCATCTTCCAACACATAGAGTAAGGTATCAATACTTTTTTAATTAACATCTAACATGGAGCAAATATCCTATTCTAAGCTACTAGTTCAAAACATAAGAGATATTTTTCTTATTTTTTTCCTTAAATCTTTGCCTCTTCATTTTTCTGCATAGGTTTTTTAAGATTTTTTTTATTTATATTTCTTTTGTATAACTTCTAAAATTGTATCCTCGGATGTGAAATAGGCCTAATGCCCATGAGCCCTTACAAGTTTGAAGTAGTCTAAGCTTAAGAAATGAAGCCTATTTTCATTACAAGCTTATACAGGCAAGCTCACATAGGCTCTTATAATTTTAATTATGTTTTTATTTTTATTTTTTTCGTCCTTTAAGCATTTAAAGATATCTTTCTTAGTCCAATCTAATTTTCAATCCAATGTGCAATGTTCTAATATAATTTTTTTAAATTTATTTGATTAACATATTACTAAAAAAAAACAATCTAATTAATTCATTACAATTTAAGAAAAAATATATTTTTTAATCTAACCCATTCTAGTGTCCCCTTAAAAGTGCCTTCCTCAGCTTTCAGAGCTCTATTTTTTATCTTTGCATATGTGTTTCTAATGGTTTAATTATTTTTAATAGTAAAAAGAAAGGGTGCAAGCTACTTGTGAGCCCCCATGGTCTTGAATAATTTGGCCCACTTAGAATATAGCTGGACCTATGCTAGCCAAAGCCCAAATAGGCCCTGCCCACCCTATTTTACATGTATAACTATATTTAAGTTTTACATGTTTATTATGTATTTAATAAAATATTGCACCAAAATCTAAAGTTAACCAAATAACAATGAAAGATGAAAAAAAAGTTAAAAAAATTCAAGAAAATAATCATTTTTTGTGGTTCTAGGAGGGCAAATCACCTTTGACATTTGTAGATATATAGATTTAAAAAAAATTTACATGAAATAAAAGAATTTCTCTCAAACAAATAATCAAGTATAAAGTTATGATATTTTAAAGTTTTTAGTTTAAAATACATATGTTTGGTGGGTTGCTTGATTTATTCAATTTTTACAATAAATATTTTGGCGGAGAAATAAAAAATCAATGTTAAAAAATATTATCTAAACAATTCATAATAATTTTTTAATTAAAAATTAACATAAAATATAAAAAATTAAAAAATTTTAGCGGAAAAGTGTCAATTTTTTACTAAAAGAATTGACTTTGTGACTTTTTTCATGTTGGTTATATAATCGATATCAAAATCAATATATAACGATGTAGAGTTAAATATCATCATAAACTTACGTGTAATCCAATAAACATTGATATATATCAATAATTCAATAGTTGTGAAGTTTCCTGTGGGTTTTAATTAATGTAACTAAGATACCCCTCACTCAAGTTCGTTTAAAAAAAGATTGTTTTTTTATCCAAAGAAAAAGTAGATGTTGTTGACCAGCATGTGATATTATGGAGGCTAACAATCCTATATATTCTCTTTATATAAAAGAAAGAAAATATGCCTACTACCGGCAGTAACTCATTGCAAAATGCCACCAGCATAAGTTCTATGTTGATAACTCATTGAGCATGAAGCTTAGCTACAAGGCTGTAAAGACATATTCACTAATTTTTAATCTAAACATATATTATCACTCCGTTTGTATTTACAAAAATATTTTTGTAAAATATAGTTACAAAACATTAAAATAAGATAAAGTATTTTATTTACTTAATATTAAATATGAATAATTTAAAAAAATAAAATTTTTTGTTTTAAAAAATTATTTTTTTATTATATTTTTAATATAATTTTTTAAACTATCAATATAAATAATATATCACTTATTTATTAACATATATATAAATAATATTTTTATAAAAAATACTTTCCATTGTAATGAACCTAAGACACTATCCGCTGAATGCTTATAACGCATGCCCATTGATGGCCACTCGCATCAGCCATTACTTTGACTATCAAACCTTTATGAGCGGTAGCTAGAAATGACACTTGGACTTCATGTCAGAAGACTTCGTTTATGGCTATTAAAGCCATTAATTATTGGACCCAAATTGATAATTTATTTATAAGGTTAATTTTTTGAACTTATAAAACCAAAAGCCATTAAATTTAAGAAATTTAAGCCATTAAAGTCCAATTAAAATTGGTACATAATGACTATCTGTAAGTTATGAGATTTTAACCCTTGAAGCCTTTTTGTTTTTTATATGTTTCATTGTAATGAATATTAATTTTATGAAAATATATCAACAATCTCTCATTTATTTTTCATAAAGCAAACATATGTAAAACCTTTTTTATTTATTCTTATTTTTTATGGGTACTTAAGTAGAGATAAACCATTATGCATAGTTAAATTAGTATTGCTTTGAATAATCATTTGACAAAATTATACACATTAATCTAAAGCTATTAGTGAAAATTTGGCCTCAAACTATAATTACTTAAGGAGCACAATGTTTATTTTACACATTTAATAATTCATATGTAATTTTTGAGCTCTTAAATTTCGCATTTTTGTGTCCTTGCACTTTATTCCAATTTTATAAGTGTCTTAAATGAATAAGCTTATATCTAATTAGGAGTGGCCTTACTCCAACACTTGTATAGAGGTGAAATTTGTTAAAAGTGCTTTTACAATTTAGCATCTCACTCTCAAGTACCATAAATTTCATTAATTTTTTTTTTAAATATCCTCAAGATTGGCACACATACCCTTTAAGGATGGACTTAAGTTGTAAAACTTTATTTTATACACAGGAACTCCAAACTACTCAATTATTTGTTTTCCCATTTCAACCTAATTCTTATAATCTCTAATTCTTTGGATATCCACATAGGCAATTTTTTATTTTAATCTTATCACAGCCCTATAATGCTTACTAAATTTCATTATTGTAGAATCATTAACAGAATTGAGTGTTTAGTGGACTCTACATTGGTTTTCAACCAATGTCATATCGAGCATTACTATAAATATGTTATAATATTAGTTATATAATTCATATGAAATAATAAAATAATGCTAATTCCTTTATCAATTAAATCATTACTATTTCTTCATAGGACATACAACTCGATTAAGTAGGACATTAGTTATTAAATTAAAAATGCCAGTCATTGCCAAGTAACTATCATTGAAAAGCAATATTCAATGTTGATTTCTTTTAACACCTAATGTGGAATATTTTTATACCACATCATTTTTGTTAAATAATTGACATTGTATGATCTTCCCCTTAAAAAACTTGTTCATTTCTGTACTCCCTCTCAATTCTACATAATTTCTCAAAATACTTGTTAAGCCATCACTCCTAATCTAAAATATATACAAAACCTCCCAAATGAAACACAATGCTCCCATTTTAAAATGTATATACACCACAAATGAAATAGAAAGCAATGTACAATTTCATATTATATTACATAATCCAAAATTCAGCAAATATAATATATAATAGTTCAATTAAAATAGAAGCCACATTTTTCATTACATTTATTCCATACAATTTGGATATAGGATTAGATAATAATCTTTGAAAATCTTAATAATCTTTGAACAATCAAGTGATATGTGCAAAAGTCTTCTAAAATATTCAAAAATGAAATTTTATTATACTAACTTAGTTTCACACTATGTTAAACAACTAACCCTTACTTTCTTCAAGTTACTACTCCTTTGTGCCACTCATTACACCCTATACAATTTTAGCTACTTAAGTAACTATGCATATGCTCCTTTTTCTTACCAATATTTTATCAACTTTTTCTATAGGTGTTTCTTGGATTTCCATAGGATTTTAATGGCCTTTTTCCAACAAAAAGGCTTTCTTTCACACAAAAAAAAATCCTAATAGACCTTAAATGGGTTTTTTCTAAACAAACTTCTAACTATTTCAAAAATAAATTGTAATGGGTTTTCTCCTATCCACTAACAATCATACTTTAACTAATTTTAAAATTTCTAATTTATTGGATTTATGTTGGGTATTATAGTGGTTGCCATATCTTTAAATGTTGGTTAAGTTCAAAATCAACATGTGAAATTTTGACTTTTCATAGCATGATGCTTCCAATGTCTTTTGGATGATAGTTATGTAAAAGACTAACATCCTAAATTTTCACATTTTCTAATTATTATGAAAAAAGTCAATTAATTTTAAAACCAATGTCATAATTTTTCCATTAATTTAAAAGATATCACCTGTCATTATAGATGTCAATCATAAGTAAAAGTTGTCATCTTGATTTTTCACACAATTTTGAAAATACCATTGAATCAAAATAAACATCAATTATAATGGTAACCAAAGTCTATTATTGATTCTTTAGTAGTGTCCCTAAACTATAGTTATAGATTTTTTTTTCACATCATTTTCTTATCCTAAAAGACCAAAATAATGACATTTATCTTAAATAGATAGTTATATTTTTTATACACTTTTCTTTTTGCTATTAATCTATTTGTTTAGTGGCCAATATTTCCTTGCGAAAAATTCAAAATTGGTAATTAATCTTTGCCAACCATTTCACATATAGCCAAAACGAAATCAAATTTTCATTAAAGGAAATATCTCATTTTTTATGGAATCCAAAATTATTCAACACCATTATACCTTTTTATGTAATAAGAATGCTTCACAAATATTTCATAATTATCTTGCGTATCTCATGCTTGAAGTAATGTTATCACATAATAATTTATTGACATTATTTTGATCTTTTCAAAGTCATATACCAAAAAGCTCAAATAATCACAAAATTAAGTGTCAATATTTTCACAACTTTTGTCGCAAACGGACAAATTATTATATGTTAACATTTAAGTTTCAAAATGAAATATCGGAAATCATAATATAATATTATATAAAATAATTTTTCAAATCTATATAGTGAAAAAATTAATTCTCACAAGGTAATTTTTTTATAGATAATTTGGATATCCAAAATTCTAAACCTCCACTATAGGTTGAAGTTATGCTTTACACAAGAATTTCTCAAATTCTTTCTTCGTCAAATACATGATTAAATATCAAATAAATAGGTATTATTAAACTCTACAAAAATTCATGCTAATTCTTTTTTTATAAATAAATTATTCTTTTTTATAAGCACTTAATCTTTCATTTGACACACCACGAAAGTATATCATTTGACCAAATTATCCAATAAATGGACATTTTAGAACTCATATTTTTTTTATTTGCATTCATGTAACTCTTATTAGTTATTCGCACTATGATTTTTGTCTCATATAAGATTTTCTCAAATTCTTAAGTCATAATGAAAAGGTTATATCATGAAACCTTTCCAAGATTGAAGTGTTGTTAAGTCGTTGCTAAATATGTGTAGATACATACAGCTAGAAAAATGCAAAATATAAGAACAAAGATTTGTTAAGTTTTTATACTTGTTCTTGCAATTTAATTTCTTTTTCATAATCGATCATATTTTGTTAACTAATTATCATTTTGATGTAACTATTACAATTTTATACTTGTAAGAAATTTAATCCCAGTCTTAAGTTATAAATAAAAAGATTAAATCATGGAAACTTTCCAAGATTGAATTTCTATTACCCCGTTACTAAATATGTGTAAATATGCACTCCCAAAAAAATGTAAAATATAAAAGTAAGGATTTGTTAAGTTTTTGTCTAATTGTCATTTTGATGTAACTGTTATAGATTTATACTGGTAAGAAATTTAATCCAATTCATCTTCTTTAGTATTCTTTTGTATCATCTACTATTCAATCTTATAAAAATGCATAATATCACACATTAGTTTTTTTTTTTTTTTTGTGAATACTCATTGTATTTGTAGGTATTTTATTCAAGAGGCTTTCCAAAAAGTAGAAACCTCACATGTTAAGCAACAAGTATCAAGATAGATTTAGTAAAGCACCCATATCTAATCAAGGTATTATATATAAACTTTCACCATTTTCAATCTTTTATTCTTCAATTTACACTTTGAAATCGTTAAAATTGAGATTTTGTAAAGTTATAAGAGATATTAGTTTTTATTTCTAGTTATGAATATAGGGGAAATAAGGATGACAAGAGAATAAAGAATAGGGGATGAGTTAGTTTGGGTGTTTGCGTGGGGACAAAAGAGTGAGGAACATGGGGATAGGTCGATTAGCTTGGTTAGGGTAGTGAAACACACCCCATCACTCATTAAAATAAACTATCATAGAATTATGAAATTTTAACATTAGTTATTTTAAAACAAATAACGTTCAATGTTATTTCCTACAATAATAGGAAATTAAATAACATCAATTATTTTCAATATACAAATTCATGCAAATGTTGCATATCATAACAGTTTCAAAATTGATGTTAAATTAGTATATCTAATGACACTTGATTAAATCTCAATCAATTTTTTATGTATAATCCCTTGAACACCTGATGTCAATTTACTATTCTATAGTAGTGATAGTTGACCATGCATCCATAGGTAGGGTTATCAAACGGGCCGGTCCATACAGATACAAGCCAGTCCGTGACGGATCGGTTCGTATTACCCGTATTCAAAAATGGATTCAATTTTAGGGGTCCAACTTGCACAAAACCCGTATAGATATAGGCTGATTCGCGAGTTTTAATTGAAAACTCACAAACTTCGCAGATATGGTTAGTCTGTTATGAATCAGGTCCATGACAGACCGGCTTGTATTACCCGCATTAAAAAATAAGCTTTATTTTAAGGGTCCATATTCATAAAAATGAATCGCGGGTCGCGAACCAATCTACGAGTCGTGACCTATTTGACAGCCCTATCCACAGGATCACTTTCAAGGACATCATAGTTAATTATATAGTTAACTTCTTACCTAAGGGCTTACCTCTAGAACCTTATAGTTAGCTATGCACCCATAGGTTTGCTTAGGCACCGTATAATCAATTATATAGTTGACCATCTAGCATGAACTTCTACACTTAAACCTCTTGTAGTTGATTACAAAGTTAACCATGCTCCGTCAAAGTTACTCTCTGGGATTGCATAGTTAACTACATGTTGACTAAACTCAAATTCATATACATTATGACATACAAAGGGATTAAGTGGATCAAGTTTTGTATGATATTAAGTATAGTTTTTATGTGTTGAATGATGACAAAAATAAAGTGTGAGACTATGCAACAAGGCATGGTAGTATTATAATTTGAATTATTTTTCTTTGAATGAGATTAAATGTATTATGATTAAAAAGAATTAAGATAGGGGTGATGTGATATGCTTGAAATCAAACATTGGATCCAACAATGGTTTGTGAGTGATAAGGATAGACTTGTAAAGGATAAGGATAAATAAGTGATACAAGGATTTCTTTATCATTCATATACTTTATGTGTTCTAGATATGATATATATAAATTCAAGGAATGGTGAAATTAGATGCATATATTCATGTAATTGTTATGTAAACACCAACAAGTTTTTGTTATGAATGGTATGACAAAAGTACTTAAGGTTAAAAAGGGTAAATTTGATCAATAAGCCTTTATTTGATTTCAAATTTAATTATACTTAAATGTTTACTCACTAAAACACAAACTTACCTATTTAATTTTCATTTTATAGATTCTCAAGTTGAATTGTTATCTCCATTACCATAACAAGGATAAGATCTCATGGAGGATCTCTAGTAAGGTTATGTGCAATAGATAGGTATTTTGATAGGATATATATATTTAGTAATGTTATTTAGCCCTTAGACCCTAGAAGTAGGAAATTAAAAAGAAATTCTTTTATCCATCTGGTCTAGTCAAGTTAGCTTATGCTAAAGGATGTTATAGATTATAAGTGAGCCTAACTTCCTCTAATTTGTAGAACTTTCATGAGGAACATAATTCTTGGCTTTGCTAATGCTTTTATTTCAAAAAATCTTCTCTAATATTCCATACATAAATAAGTAGTTGTTAAGTATGAATAAGTTAGGTAAATGGAAACTAATTAATCAGGTTTTATGTTAGTCACAACAAGGGTTAGGTTATGGCACATCCATATCTCTCATTTGTTATAATTTTTAATGGAGTTAATTTCTCTAATTGGAGTAAAAATTTAATTTTACCTTGGGGTAATGGATTTGGGTTTAGCATTTTAGGTAGAAAAACTAACTACTACTAATGCTTTTAGCATTGATAAGCAAATAAACTGAGTATAATGTATGTAAGGATGAGTATAGCCATCAACATTAAGTTTGTTCTTTTTAAAATTAATAATACAAAATAAATGATGAAACATATGGAAGAGCACTCCTAAACTATTGATAAGCCACTATTGTGACATTGATGAGTTCTTTAATCACCATAAATTTGATGGTTTTTGTACTAAGTATGAACAAGTCATTGAGATAATAAATATTATAGTAAGACTTAAGTTTTTAGGAATGGATGTAGATGAGAATTTTTTTATGTAATTCATTTTGAAATCTTTATTGTTTAACTATGGTCCTTTCTAAATGACTTATAACACTATAAAGGATAAATGGAATATGTATAAATTGTATAGTATATTAGTTTAAGAGGAAACCAGACTTAAGTATCAAGGAAATCATTCCATCAACTATATGAATCATCAAAGTGATAGAAAGAAACATGAGAAGAAAGAAAAAAACCCATTGAAAGTCAGTGGGCCATCATTCTAAATTCATAAAAAGGAATTAAATGATAACAAATGTCATCTCTATTGGAAGTTTGAATTCCAAATGGACTATCCAAAGTGTAAGGCTTGGATTGAAAAAAAGGTAAGATTAATGCATATGTATGTTTTGAATCAAATTTAGTTAAAGTTTCTTAAAATACTTGGTAGATTGATTCTAGATGTACAACTTATGTTTCTAATATAAAGCAGGGATTCCTTACAATCCAAATTATAAAGCAATATGAAAAGTTTATTTTTATGGGCACTAAAGTAAAGGATCTGATAGAAGCTGTTAGTATTTACCTTTTAATCCTTGTAAATGAACATTATTTGGATCTATTTAAAACTCTTTATGTACTAGTATATCTCAGAATTTAGTTTTATTATCCAAACTTGATAAAGATGGATACTCCTTCAAATTTAGTAGTAGTAGTTTTAATTTGTATAAACATACCTATATAATTAGCAATGATATATTATTTGATGGATTGTATTAGTTAAATCTTAATACCTTTTATGCTAAAACACTTTTGACTATGCATCATAATGTTGGTACTAAACATGGTTTAGTCAGTGAATATTTTGCTTACTTATGGCAATAAGTACTTGGGACATATTTTCAAAGAAAGAATGGAAAGATTAGTAAAAAATGAAATATTTCCAAATTTAAATTTTACCAATTTAAATGTATGTATTGGTTACAATAAAGGTAAATAAATAAAACACATAAAGAAAAGAACCACCATTACTATAAAATTACCCTTTAACGTTAGCATATTAATGTTGATTAAATGGAAAATCAACATATATAATGACATGGTGGTTTTTTGAAAATAAATTTAATTTACCATGTTGATTGAAATAATAAGCTAGTGTTATAAAGCTTTAATTTCTAATAGTAGTGGAAGATTTAGTTATATAAAAACCTAAGATAACTATCATTATTTACAGGTAACATCAATTGTAACTTACATATTGGTTTTGATTGAGCCTACATCTAAACTTATGTGGCTAGCGCTTGCTTTGAAAAGTGTAATATATATGATGTTAGGCTTTCATTACTAACCAACATCTATTATAACTTTGAGTGTCTATAAATGTTATTTGCACTTTTTTTTATGTTTATGCTAAATTAATAGCAAAACTCCTTTATTCTTTAAAAATGCTTCAAATTTTATGAAAGCATCTCATTAAAGACTCTAATGTCTCCTATTTTCAAATAATAGATAAGAATTTGTAATAAGGATCTATTCCAATGTCTAAACTTAGATAAATAGTGATTATGTTCTATTGAATACATATAGCTATAATTTTCCTTGTTATAATGATATATTATAAGTGAAATCTTCATTTGTTTTTTTCCTTTAAATGCATTTGATTTTTTCATGTTGTCATCATTGATCTTTACTATATAATGATTATACTAAATTATCTAAAGTTTTAGATATTTTATTATGTAAAATTATATTTATAGTATACAGAATTCATTTAAAAAATATATAAAAAACCACATTAGTTATTTAATCAAACTTGATGTGTATAACATAAATAGGCTTATTTCTACTTTACCATGTTAATTTTTAAATACCACTCATCTAAAGAAATACTAAACATTAAGGCAATGAGTTTATATGGAATATTAGACGTCAGTTGAACATGAAACCAATGTTAAAAGGAATATCAATAACTAATTAATATTTGTATTTATGATGCTATTGAAAATTATAAAGGACATTTGTACTTTAGACATTGGTTGTATATTAAATTGACATCTAAAGTAATACTAATAACTCATTAGTGTTTGTATTTACAATATTATTGGAAACTATAAAGAATATTTGTATTTTAGACATTCGTTGTATATTAAATTGATGTCTAAAGTAATACCAATAGCTAATTAATGTTAGTATTTACAATGTTATTAGAAATTGTAAAGACCATTTATATTTTAGATATCGGTTGCAAGTGAAAATTAATGTTTAAAGGTTTTCTATATCTAATTAATATTTATGTTTAATGTGTTATTAGAAATTGTAAAAAAAAACTTGTATTTTAATGGTTTGCTTATTTGAACTACACTATGAATTTCACGAGATTATGCAAAACCTTGAACATTTATAACATTAGTTTTTTAAATAATTAGTGTTTAAAAGTTATATGTTAATAACTGATGTATAATGTCTTATATTGCCTATTATCTATAATTTTCACTCCACTCTCCATTTGAAATATCTCTATAATATTTGAGTCTCCATTATTTAACTTTAGAGTTTGGTCTGAATTCAAAGAAAATTTCTCTTCTATCTCAAAAAGCATATTTAGAAAGGCTACAACTCTTATTGCCAGACTTACTTCTCCTTTAATATATTAGGTTTTAAGTGTGTGATCCCTATATATTAGGTTAAATGACAAATGTGTGAAACTTGAGATATTAGATGAAAGGCAAGTCTATTGATAAAATCTATAATATCTCTAAATGTGTTTTGTGAGATGGAAAAGGGGTTATCCTTGAATTTGTTCCAAACTATAGCATTGGTAATTGAGATAAATGTATTGCTTAAACTAAAAATTCATTATTCAATAAAAGAGAATTGGTAATGAGGATGGAATATGATAATGAAGAATAATATATTTGTTATTACTGAGATGAGATCTTTATATAACCTTATGTGTCCACAAAGGTTTAAGGATCTTCCTATCTTAGCATTACCAAGTTATATATATGATATATAATAGGCGTAATGGAACATGATAGTTGTTTATTGTATTAATGTTTTAGTATATCTATTGATGATGTAATGATATATATATATATATATATATATATATATATATATATATATATATATATATATATATATATATATATAATCTATAGGGGTGTAAGGAGGTTCCCATTGCAATGTTACTAATTTCTATATGTGGTATATAATAGACATAATGGTTTGATTCATCTAGGCTTCTAAATTGGAAGGCTTAAATGACTTAAACCATCATGTCTACTATATAAAGTGTATTAGTGTTTTTTTTTATATTTTATTGATGTAATGATTAAAAAAATAAAAATAAATAAAATTGTAATTTCATAATATTTTATTGTCTCCTTCTTCATCTATTTTTTTATTTACTTTCAATTTATTATTTACATTTACTTTTTGCATTTAGATTTTTTTATGTCTAATGTTATTTGTTTTAAATAGATAATCATTTCAATGTATAATGAGTTAAAAAATAACTCTCTTTCTCTTTAAAGCATTTAAAAACAACTTATCAATTTGATCACTTTTGGTTATCATCTTTGATTTAAAGTTTTAAAGATTTTAATATAATGATTTATTTTGTGTGTAAATATATGGAGAACAAAACTTAGATGCCATTTACAAAATGAGATAAAATTAACTTTATGTTAGTTTAATTTAAATATAACTCTTTTCTAGTTATCATCTCTCATCTAAAATTTTAAATATTTCAATATCTTGTAGTAAAAAAATAAATAAATAAACCACGTTGATTTCTTTCTTAGCATTAACGTCTTTATGTTATAATGTCTGCTTATTATAATAACTAACATATTAAATTATATTTCTTATTTTTAAGCACTAATTGTTCTACACTGAAAAACTATAAAACTAAGTTAGTTGTTTATATTAAACCAAAGTTGAAAGTATTTAAGATGATAGTTGTTTGTTAATGACATGTTATATTTGATCATTAACCATTTTATATTAAATGTTAGATATTCTACATTGGTTTTAGTATACAACTAATGTGAAATATTTAACGATATCATTTTACTTTTCAAATGATTCATAAAAATGAAGGCAAGAGTTGAAATAAATGGTAATTTCTAGCTTAGTATCAAAGAGTGAAGTGCAAAGCTCTTTGATCTTCCTCACCCACATTGGTATACAACTGATGTGGAATATCTCATGACATCATTTTGCTTTTCAAATGATTTGTGAAAATAAGAGAAGAAGTTGAAATAAATGGTAATCTTTAACATGGTGCCAAATAGTGAAATGCAAAGTTCTTCAATCTTTCTCACAACATACATTATGCCCTAAAGAGATATTGCCACCAAAGTTCAGTAAAGCTTACATTTAACTTCTTGTTTGTCCCTTAGCTTACTAAAGTCATCTTTTCTACGTTAAAGTGCATTCACAATACTATTTTTTTCTTTTAAATATTAGGAAGAATGGTATGATACTATGATTGAGTGCCTCTATTTTTATTTAGATTTTAGGTATCTGATTTCTTTTTCTAACATTTTAGGTGGATTGGATGTTGATATATATGTGGCAACTTCATTAAAAATCTCATATTGTTCACATATTTATGTATTTTTTGATGTGAGAATATATATTATATTAGCATCTGTATAAAAGTTGAAACTCAAAAGAAATAGTTGAATATAATTCCTTTTATTCTTTAAATGTGCACAAGAAAAATTAAAACTTTTATATTACTCATATATTTATATATTATTTAATGCATGTATAAATATATATATTATATTAGCATTTGCATAAAAGTTAAAATTCAAAAGAAATGGTTGAATGTAACTTTTTTTATTCTTTAAATATGCATGTGAAAAATTGAAACTCTCATATTGTTCATATGCTTATATATGATGTGTGGGTTCCTTGTGCAGTCATGGATCATGTATAGATGCCTACTCATCCTCTAACCCTAAATATGCTAAAAAGGTTGACGAGTTTATTAGATTTGCTATAGGTAAAGAGAAAGAGGAAGAAACTAGTAATAAGACTATTTTGTGCCTTTGTGAAGAATATGTTTGTGTTAGGATGCTTAATCCAATGAGAATAAGAGAGCAACAATTTTTCAAAAGCATTGATCAAGGACATACATAATGGATATAGCATGGAAAAGTGGTTGTTTTATTCTTCTTGTACCTACTGAAGCAAGGAAGTCTATAAAAATGATGACATGGATATAGGAATAGATGATTAGTCAGAGGACATAGTTCATAATGTTGAAGATAATTTTACTAAACACATGCACATCCTTCATAACTTGTTAAATGATACACAAAAGCCTTTGTATCTAAGTTGCATGAAATTTGCATGCCTATTTATTATGTTAAGATTGTTCAACTTAAAGGTAGGGAACAATTAAAGTGACAAAAGTTTCATAACATTGCTATAACTATTGAAAGAAATGCTCATCAAAAGGAATGAGCTATTGAATCATACTTATGAGGCTAAAAAAGTTTTATATCTAATGTGTATAAAGTACAAGAAAATACATACTTTCCTTAATGATTACATATTGTACTAAAATGAGAATATAGCTTTAAAAAAGTGTCCAAAATATGGGATAACACACTACAAACTAAGGAAAAATGATGACATTAATAGTAAATAGGCTCTGACTAAGGTGTTATGATATCTTCCAATAATATAAAGGTTTAAACGAATGTTTATCAATACAAAGGATGCTAAGAATTTAACATGGCATGTAAATCAAACATAACTTGATAGCAAGCTTTGAAATCTAGTTAATTCTTCTTAATGATAGATAGTTAATACATTATTTCCTGCATTTGGTAGTAAGTCAAGAAAACGTAGGATTTCACTTTGCACAAAAAGAATGAACTCTCATGGTAATATAAGTAGCAAACACAACATATAGCTCGTTATATTGGTGATCTATAATCCACCTCCTTGGTTGTGCATGAAACACAAGTACATTACGTTGTCCTTATTGATTTAGGGCTAAAATAACTAAAAAATGATATAAAAGTCTTCTTAGCATTACATATAAAAGACTTGAAAATGATGTAGGAAGAAGGTATCTTGTTCTTTGATGCATATTGTCAAGAGCCTTTCATTTTCATGTCATGCTCTTTTGCACGATTAATAACTTCTAGCATAATGCAACTCATTTGGCTATAGCATTAAAAGGCAAAGAGCATGCCCTATTATGGAAATGTTACTTGTTCTTCTTGACTGAAACAATGCAAGAATACAATATATTTTAGTCACTAAAGATTTTTGCACTACAATCATTGATATTGTAGGCTAATAAAGGCTTTCAATGAGTCACTAGAATAAGTAATGGCTCCAACTCCATTAATTGGAGATTAGGTTTATGAATGAGTGTAATTGAATTTTTAGAATTATTACTCATTTTATTATTAACAATTAAATAATATTTTTGATTTATAATTATATGTGATTTTATATTTTAAGTTTATGAATAAGTGAAAAATGGTAATATCATTCTTTGCAAATCCTACAAGCCTACAAGTAAGGATACTTCATAAAAGAAAAGGTTCATATTTTTCAATCGTTTATATGGAAAAAGTTATCCATGAGACATAATATCAATGTTATGCATGTGAAAAAATATTTGTAATAATTGCTGGAAATCGCGCATTATACATGCACAACGGAATAAAATTTTTGCACGATTTCCACCAAGGATCCATGCGAATTAAAATGCCATAGATTAGGGATTAGGGTTTATACCTTTCGGCCAAAAATCTTCTGACCACTACAGCAAGTCCGATTTGCTTCCAAATCACGAACCGGAATATAAACTCGAAGATCAGATCACCAATGCAACATTTATGTGGCTGCACCCCTGTGGTATCCACACGAACCCGTGAATCACCGATGAATGTCCGCTACACACACCGTTTGGAATTGATCTCCTTACACCTTGTAGTGCTAACTACGCCTCTTCAGATATTTCGGTCAAGGAGAGTGGCTAGGGTTTTTCTATACTTTTGCTTGGGTGCGTGAATAATGAATGGCAATCCTATTATTACCCAATAAGCCTATTTAAATAGGTGCATAGAAAAACTTAACCTATTTGGGCCTTATTCCATGTATAATTATAGGCTTACTATTGGACCTTATAATTATAACATGAATCCCCAAATATTAAGCCCAAACAATTTAGTCCATTAATTCCAAATTCACTAAGCTCTAAGTGTGCGACCCTACAGGCTCTCATTACGTTGGCAATGACCATTAATCATATTAATGATCATAAACAAAGATTGGTGTCTAGCAACACATCATTGTTACCCAAGTAATGAGAAAGTCGGTGATTTGACTAAACCTTTACACGTGATCATCACTTATGTCCTTTTGTCCTATGCATCTAGATTGAGCACGAGACATGGACCGTGTCATTCCTGTATAGCCCAATCTTGAGGTTTCTTGATTCCCAAGTAAGCTGACTGAAACAAATGTATTTGACATCTCATGTCAATTCATCTGAGCATGGCCATGCATTTTCTCAGCTTTACTTAATCAAGGGGCCCATAGATATTACTCCTGTTATATAGGAGGGACAAATCCTATCTTGATCACACAAACCCCTCTGCATAATATGTGACATATCCAATATCTACCCTTGCATTCACTTAACCATTAGTGACATAGAATAGTATCAAAATATGAAACTCACATGTAGGGAACCTTGGTGATCTCAGGTTAAAGGACCATATTAACAATGATCATTAAGAACCACTTATGACACTCATATAACGATCCATGTAGTGTTTTTAATATGGGTCGGTCCAGTATACAAGTTCTCTAACTTGTACTCATGTGTAAACTTAATATCCCATATAAGTCTTCACACATGCTAGTCTTAACATATCAAAGCAACCTGATCCACAATGATATATGACTAGGGACATTTAAAAATACAATTATTCTAAGGTTATTATTATAATTAAATATATTACGCAGATAATATATATAAATATAATAATTGGAATTGCCATTAAAATAACATGATTCAAAATTACAATCACCAATATGATTGGTTTTAGGGCATATACACTAACAATAATCTTATTAGAATAACATTAAATATATTAAGGAAGATCAAGTATGGAGTCAAAGCTAAGTTGGATGGTTGAAATATTCATTCGAAAAGAACTTGCAATTAGAAAGAAGGTGTTAGCCACTACAAAAAAAATTAATTAGCGATAAATAAATTTGTCATTAAATTATTTAGCAATAAATCATAAGGCATCAATAAACAATGCATCGATAAATAAATTAACAATGAAGTAATAAACTCTATTGCTAGACTCGTTGCAATTTCACAAAATGATGATTAAAAGCATGCACAATCATAGATTTAGCAACAAATATTTCCATTGCTAACTTAGCACATGATGATGAATTCTCCATTCCTAAAATTAAAATTAGTGATGGAGAAATTCATCACAAAAAATACATTCATTGCTATTTTAATTGCTAAATTGAAAATTAACAATGAAAAAATTTGTCATGTATTTTAATTTGTGGTAAAAGTTGTCATTGAATCTTAAACACTAATTCTGTCATTTCTATTTAGCCTATTTATCAATATGCTATTCATTTTTTTATGATTAATATGCTATTTATTTTTGTAACAATCCAAATAGTATAAATGTAACAACTTTATATTTAATGTAATATTTAAAATTCTATTATTTAAAGCTCCTTATTTTTTGAAAGTTTCAAAACTTTATTTGAGATAGCTATAATAAATTATCCAATTTAAATAAATTTCAAACAACTAAATTGATTATTTGTAAATGTTACTTGTATCAATTAAACATCTTTTATTTAACCTAATGGTAAAATTAAAGAATTTTATATTATTCAATTGATATTATAATCATATTCATGTGGCTAGGGTGTTATTTCAATATTTACTTAAATGATTTTTATGGTATATTTTCTTATAAGATTGAGAATATCTAATAATTAATAATGTAGTGACCTATGAATATACTCACAATTGTTTATGGATAGAGGGTTTCTCTTGATTAAAGAAATTTTAGGATATTTACTCTTAAACTTTTAAAACTATTAAATATTATGGAATTAGGAAAAAATAAAATAGCAAGATATGGCCTTGACTTAGTTTGACCAATAAAAGGAAAGAATGGCAAAGATTGAACCCTTATTTTAAGCCTACAGTACCTCTAACCTCACTATAACTTTAATTCAATTTCTTGGACTAAATTTTGTAATTTATAAATGGTTAGAATTTAATATCCTTGAATAGCTCTTATACATGAGAAGCATAGGATCCAATCCCATAACTTTTAAGCAACTTTCCTATTTCTCCTAATTCTTGTTGCTATCCTCTTCTCTTTACTTCTCTCTTTGTTATTGTTGTGCCTTTCCTACAATGCCATTATTGCTCTTGTTTTTCTATAGCCTCATGCAAGCTAGCTCGTGCAATCCCCCCTTTATCTTTTGGAGCCACAATGTGCTTATTGAAAACACCAAGCATGACCACAAGTTGTAGTAGCATATATTAGTGTATATGTGCTAAAACTAATCATATAAATTATTATAAATTTGAATCATATTATTTTAAAGGAAATTCTAATTATCATATATATATATATATATATATATATATATATATTCTATGCAGTATATTTCATTATGATAATAATTCTAAAATAATTATATTATTAAATGTCCCTAATTATGTATCATTATGAATTAGGTTGCAATGATATGTTAAGACTACCATATGTGATGACTTATATGAGATATTAAGTCTACACATGAGTACAAGTTAAAGAACTTATGTATTGGATCGATCCACCCTAAGAACACTATATGGATCATTAAATAAGTGTCATGAGTGATTTTTAATGATCATCATTAATATGGATCTTTAACCTAAGATTGCCAAGGCTCCTTATATATGAGTTCCATATTTTGATACTATTTTATGTCACTTATGGTTAAGTGAATGCAAGGATAGTTATTAGATGTATCACATATCATGTGGAGAGATTTGTGTGATTAAGATGAAATTTATCCCTCCTATATAACAAGATTAATATCTGTGGGTTCTTTGATTAAGTAAAGCTTAAAAAAATGCATGACCATGCTTAAATAGATTAACATAAGATATCAATTACATCTGCTTTAGTCAGCTTACTTAGAAATCAAGAAACCTTTGAATTAAGCTATACAAAAATAACACAGTCCATGTTCCATGCTTAATTTAGATGTTTAAGATAAAAGGTCATAGATGATGATCATATATGTAAGTTTAATTAAATCACCGACTATCTTATTACTTGGGTATCAATGATGTGTTGCTAGATATCACTCACTACTTATGATTATTAATATGATTTATGATCATTACTAATATAATGAGAACATATAGGGTTGCACATTTAGAACCTATTAGATTTGGAATTGATAAACTAAATTGTTTAGGCCTAGTATATAGAAATTTCATATTATAATTATAAGGCTCAATTATAAGTTCATAATTATACATGGAATAAAGCCCAATTAGTTAGGATTTTTGTGTACCTATTTAAATAAGCATGTTAAGTGTTAATAGATATTATCATTATTACTATTCACACATCCTAAAATAACTAGAAAACCCCAGCAGTTCTATTTAACCATGGCCTTGAAAGGGGCAAAACTAGCACTGCGAAGCGAAGGAGGAGAATTCCAATCAGTAACCGTATGATGTTCACTGGTGATTCATAGGCTTATGTGGATACCTCAGAGTTTATGATCGAAAGTAAGTCAAAAAGATAATCAATAATCAAGCCTTTGAATTTTTTGTAAAAGGTAATGACTAAATTCTTATCCTAATCCAATTATTTTGCATGGATCCTTCATTAGAATTGGTTAAATTCCACTACGATTATTTAGCTCCTGATCCCAATAGCATATAGGATCAGGAGCTCAAGTTTCTCCAATTTTCAACATTAGGCATTTTTTCATCGTCAACCAAATTGCCAATGACTTTTTGGAAAGAGATAGTCATTTCAAAGCATTGTGTTCTAATTTTTATGCTTATACTAGCTTGATCCAAAAATCCTTAATTGATTATATACTATCTGATTCTTTGCTTAGGGGTAGAAGTATTAGGAACCGATGCTCTAGGATGTTAAAACAATATGAATTAGAGTTTAGAATAAGAAGATTTAGAAGGAAGTAGTTAGAAATAATCTATTTACAAGGTATTATCTTAAAATTTATGATTAATAGGAAAACAAAAAGATAAGAATGGATGCTTAGAACCCCTAGGAAAAATATTATCATTTAAAGGTAAGTATATATATCTACTTTAAATTTATATTTCCTTTTTATTTAAGAATCAAGTTACATATTTAGACTCTTATATCATTTTGTAAATATAGTTAGATCTATAGTTTGATTAAGTGTACAAAGCTATAATTGTAATTTATTATAGTTATCTAAATTATTACAGTGTTTGCTAGGATTTTTGAGAATTAACCTATTCTTTAGGTCAATTACTATTTATATATTTTTTGAAAGGATGAAATAAAAGCATAATGTTATTATTATCCAATTTTAGATATTTCACAAGTTTTAACTATGTAAAGTTATCTACTAATATTGTCTAGATAAATTATGACCACATATAGGAAGTGTGGTATATTGTTATTGTGATTATATTATGAATATGTTATCAAAACGACTTGTTTTATGTAATTTGAATTCAACAGTTCCAATGTACCATAACCCTCTTTTAATCATGATCGATGTGGATTCCATTGTTAATTTCCGTAAGCCTTAACAATTTTCACTATATTCAGGAAGAGTTTTCAAATTAAAAAAAACTTGAAATTTTTCTTTAAAATTTTATGAAAAAATAAATAAAATCTCTTTTATTTTTGAACACTTCCCAAGGGTCATACACCTTATAAATATAAAACTTGTTCATTTTTCAAATACAACAATAATTACACATATACACAGTGTAGTGCAATTTCAAATTTATATATATATATATATATATATATACACATACATACATAAACAATTCAACACATTAAACGTTGAATCAATGAAAATTGTATCTCTACTTCTGAATCTAATTCAACTGTTAAAACTATTCGATAAAGCAGTCTTGGATCTCCACGAAACTAACAAACTCAAATATTCTCACCAAAAACTAAAAATATTGGAGGTACAACCAAGTGAGTTACATGAATTTAGTGAGCATATGTCTACCATTATTGTGCAAGTGATCATTTATATATAACAATTGCTTAATTATATACTAAATTGGAAATGTTAATGAACTCGTTTCTTGAATTCTTGAAAATATATGAAACTATATTCTAAAATGGGGATTCGCCTGCATAAGGCTTAAAACTTTATGGGATATTTCCTATAATACAATTATAGGAGCCTCAACCTTCCGTTAGATTTCAATATAATATTATTCATTCCAGGTGGGCATTATACACACAAACAATCAGTAAGACTCAAATACAAGCAATTCATTACAATCATATCAAGTCTTTACAATCATGTCAAACAATGATATTCAAACACAAGTAAACACTCTAATATCATATAACATCATGTGACGATTACAGTAGCCATATGTGTAGCCACTATCTAATTCCAAGGCCATTTTTATGCTTTCTTAATTATTCGTTGAAAATTTTTCATCCAGCTTTCAAATGAATCTTATATCTTTTATAACTATTTTGTTGTGAATTTTTCATCCAACTTTCAAAATATTATTCCAATTCAATTCATAATTCCCAATATCACTGTTTTAACACAATTCATAATTTCCAATGTCATCCATGATAGAATGCATAACTAGTGTGTGTGTGTGTGTGTATATGTATATGTATATATATATATATATGTATATATATATATATGTATATATATATATATGTATATATATATATATATGAGAGCTTAACTTTCAAATCACATTTCACGTTATAAAATCTAAAATACAAGTAACAAACAATTCAACCATAAGCATTCAGCTATCATTGATAACATTATTATGCTTCCACTACATACTTTAATCAAATATCAATCACTTAACAACTAGCTATTCTTATATCAAAAAATTGATACACACACACACACACACATAAACATGAATGTAAATATTAAAGGAAGAATACAATTCATAATATCTAAATTATATTCCATTTGGACAAAAAATCAATAATAAGATATATGCTCACTTGGTGTCATCCATGACTTTAAAGATTCTCAACTTATTAGCTTTTATCTTTTGTTTTCTCCTATTTATCAATTTAAGATAATAAACTATTATTATATTCATATTACTCACTTTCTTTGCCATATTATAATTTCGTATTATTTACTTCTTATTTTTCCTACTATAAACTGATAACGTTTATCCACCTTTGAAAGTTCTAAATTCAACTCTCTCATTTCCCTATTTGTAATTTACAAGTACAATTTGTAAATAAATAAATATATCCTATTCATCTCCATTCCCTATGTATTATAATGTACAAACATTCTAAATCATCATCTCGTTATATTTTATAATGCTAGCTCATGAGAGAAAAATAAGTCAATTCTATTGAGATTTCTGATTTAATCTTGCACTAATAAAATTTTTAAGATTTGATAATCTTAAAAGATCCCAAGCCATATATATATTTGTTTAATAATACCTTTAACTCCAATTTAAAAAAATCGACATTTTACATTTCGCAGAGTTTTCTTGAACGATGAGAACTTTATTCAAAATGTCAGAATATAATTCTCCAAAAAAACTCCTATCTTATTATTTCATTATTATCTAATGTATGAATCACATATATATATATATATATATATATATATATATATATATATATATATATATATATATATATATATATATATATATATATATATATATATATATATATCACTAATAAATTCATAATTTTCATAAATAAATATTCTTAAATTATACATAAATCCTTTAAATTAATAAATGCTTGTGCTCCCAAGTCACTTTCATTATGTAACCTAAGTACTTAGTAACATAAAATTCGTATTTTATAACTAACATCATTCATTGGGGTTTCTGGCATCGTATGTAAATTGTTCAAAAATACCAGAATAAATTGTTTCTTATATATATTGTAATCAGCCTATTTAGTGTTCTACAACACAAAAGATTATGTTTTTCTTTTAATTCCTCGTATATATAGCATACATCATTAAATTTTTCTTTCTTTAGGTCATTCATAGTAACGAAAATGGAAGGCGGTTCATGACTTATAAGGCTTTACCACGGTTTGGGAAAGTCACCCCCAGCTCGCCGGCGGCGAAAGGGTGGCCGGACGCCGACGATTTCAAAGGGAAAGACAGCTCCCTGTTGCTGCCAGCTCAACTTCAACCTACGGCGGCACAAGATTCCTCACGCTCGCCGACAACTGGAAGAAGAAGAAATCTCGTCCAGCCACAAGCTCCATGCTCCGATCTGCTGTGCTATCATGTTACCGGCATCGGGTCCTCAGGCAGCACCTACCATCACCCCACTTCGCCGCTGCTGACCATGATGGCGCACGACAGAGCCGTCTTGTGCTGTCGATGCTGGCGCCAAGAAGAGGAAGGCGGAGAGGAGAATGGAAGTACCGAGAGGAAGAAATAGTATGGCGGTAGGTTGAGAGAGGAAAAAAACAGAGCTGCGTGTTGTTCCATTCCCAGGAAAAGAAAAGATAAAATAATGGAGAGAGAGGAGAAAATGACCGTCAAAAAGAGGGTAGTCAGTTTTTTTTTTTTTTTTTTCTTTTTACATTGATACCGACGTCATGACGAGGAGGGGTGGGGAAAAAAATCAAATCCGGTCCGACCTGCCCGAACCGAACCAAATTTGACTACATGAGTTGGGTCGGATTGGACCAAACAAGAAAAGTTGGGCTTAAACATAACTTTAATGGGTTAATTGGGGTGGGTACGAGTTCTAAAATTTGAACCCATTTGAACTCGTACCCGCTTGAACCAAAAATTTATTTTTTTTTTGTATCTAACAGATCAAAACGACGTCGTGCTTCTTGCTTCCAGAAGAAAACCATCGCAGGTAGCAGCAGTAGCCCACAACCCACACAACAGCATAACTCTGTCTCTCTTCTCTACTTTCGAAACCCTAGTAGAGCTGCAAAGGCGAGAAAAGTCGCAAAGCTTAGCTCAGTTATTTGTAGTACGCACTTCTTAGATTCCATAGGTATATCTCTAACTGTTTGCCTCACTGGTTCATTGATCTCTTAGATTAGACGAAGGATGAAAACAAAGGCTAACCGTTGGTGGCTAAATTATTTCAATTATCCTTTGAGATGATTCTACCACTGAATGCTCTGCAAATGTGGTTTCTTGTCAAGTGGAAGATTGATCTTAAAATTGGGTGTACTGAAGGAATTCGATTCTCATTCATGTAAGCATTGTGATCTTAGGCCTTTTTTAGGCTGATTGGATTTCTGTACTTGGTTGTTTTAAAACTTAAAGAGGATAAGCAAGGCTAGATTTTGATCTTTGTGCCCACGGTTAACTGAAGTCAGATTTTATTATGCAGGACAAGTGAAGGAATTTGCTTAAAGCAAGCTTGCACAAGCACCTGCAAATAAGGGGGTAAGAATTTAAGAATTTGATTTGTACTTCTATCTTACAAAGGTCAGCTTAATAGTTCTGAAATTCTCGTGCATGCTGTATAAACTAAATAGTACTAAAACATTTCTCTGAATAGTTCTAAAATGCATTTCCATTATATCCTCATTTAAATGTATGCAGAATGCTTTTTAGTTCCCAGGTGGTTCTTCCACCTAATGTCTCGCTAAGAAAAGAATGTTCTTCAGTTCACTTGATCATATGGATTGCAAATTTATTTAGTTTCTATGTACTGATATGCTCTTTACTTTCAAGAAATCAGAAATAATACTATCCTTAAAAATATAAATTTGAAAAAGTTCATAACTCAATTCCATGGTTACCTTAACTTGGAATTCTGTCTCGGTGTTGTAGATAAATTCACGGAAGCATGTTCCCATCCCTGAAGCAATTCTATTACGAGTGAGAGACCGTGCAGAGATGAATTCGCAGGTACCCCTAAATTTTTCTTCAAGCAATCAAAATGCAAGCGGCAGGATTGTATGCAAGCATAATAGATCAGAGCACATGTAGCATTATAAATAATATGTGTCAGGATTCTTATTCTTTAGTAGAGTTAATGTTTGATGATTTATTTATTAGTATTTGGTTCAGTTCTCCATTTCTTTATTGTTTCTTGCATAAGTTCGTTTATCTGATTGTAATTTTCTATTAGCCTAGAATTGTGTAATTGCAACTTGTAATAGTTTTTTAAAGAATATGATGGTTGGTTATGGGAAAATTAAGCATGGTTATAAAACATTGATCATTGTATTTATATGCTTTCCAATACAACTAAAAAAAAGGGCCCAGTTGAAATTGCCATATTTTTTTTTAAAATTTTCTAGTTTTAGTACAGGTCCAATGCTATAAAGTCTAAAAAAAAAAGTCCCATCTGGCCCAGCCCAGTTGAAACTAGTTAGCCCAATGTAGTAGAAAAAAAAAGGGCCTAACAAAAATTTAGGCAGAAATGAGCTTAAAAAAGAGAGCTCGAACTTCATTTGGACAAGTTAGAATAATACAGTAACCCGGCTCGGCCCAACCCATAATCACCCCTAATGATGAGAGAAAAATCCAAAAAAGGGAGAGGTCGGGAGCACGGGATGAGACAAAAAATAGGCCAGTTGTCCCTTTTTTTTAAATGACTGAAAATAGCAAAAATAAAGGAAACTATGATTTCACTTTCATACTTCTTGCCTAAGTTGAGCTCAAATCCTATCATATAATATTGATCATATGTTTTACTTACCCACCTTAAGTAAATAAATTTCATTCATCCGTTTATTTTATTTATTCATTCAATTAAAAACTAATTTTCTTAAAACCAATTTTTATTTAAATTTTTAACTTACTTACTTTTAATCTTTCCTCAATATATAAATATATTTGTAATAACTAGTTTATCAAATGCCAATAATTTCTTTCATAAAACTTTATTCCCATAATTATTATTTCCCCACTCATGAGAAAATTCTCATAAACATATTTAAATAAACTCAAATCAATTATGGCTATATAAAATAAAAATTATCTCGACCATTATTATCAATAACATTTTAGTATTTCAAAACTTTTTAAAAGAAAAAAATTTAAAATCAATATAATGAATTCTCACAAGTATTAAAATTTATAAAACCTTAAATATTAACTTGTAATATTACATAATGAACATATTTAATTGTGAATGTGATTAGGGAAGATGACTATATTAAGATACAAAATAATACCAAATCTAGAAAACCATTTGTGAGGGGATAAATAGATCTTGGAAAGGCAATGATGGCACTTTTTTGAGGGAAAAGAATGACTCAAGAGTTATAAGAAGATTTATATGTTTTCTTTATGAATGCATTTTTTATTCTATATAACTAAATGGATGAATGTTGGTTTATAAATGTATCCTAATTAGTAGTTAAGTAACATAGACCAATATGAATGTGTCATTGTTTGATATATTATGTGGAAATTATTATTAAAAAAGATAATGTGCTATAAGTACTTTACTATTTTCTTCACAAACTTTGGAAATGGTTTCCCATTTATTTGCAATTGTATAAGTTTAAGATTCCATTACTATTATTCTATGTCTATGTACGTATATCTGATAAGATATTGGTGTAAAAGCGAGTATAGAGACATAATGGATAAATGGTTTGTTAGCTAACAAGCTCATGTATAAAACTTGTAGAAACTATTTACTCAATTAGTGTATTTATGTTTTTTCCTTTATTCCAATAGAATTTTGGACACTAATTTAAGCAAAGATATGCTCATTAAATTTATTAAAACTCATTTTTTATTTTCATTTATAATAATTTCAAGTATAATTGAATCAATTTGATGAGTTACTGTAGGGAAAGTCACAGGCACTTATAGGTAGAGTTTAAATTTGGCAATTAAAGAAATACTACTTGTGCTATATAACTTAAAAGGCATTATGTGTGATGAATTGTTTATTATCATATTCATACTTTATTAAATATAGGTTTGCATTGTTAGAGAGGATGCACTCCTAAAGCATCTTTATGCAAAGGGCACTTTGTTTAATTATTCTTAGGTATTGCATCTTAGGTTTCATGGAAGTAATATGCTTCAGTTAGGTCAAAGTTTATATTATTAGTTATGTAAGCAAGTGGAATCCAATTAACAAGATTCCATGCCCATTATGACAAAGTGGGTTGTGACAATAAACTCTACCTTATCAAATTTCATAAAGGTTACACCCTTTGAACAATTAAATACTCCAATTGAATGTTTTGAAATAAAATTTATTTGTAACAGAAAATTAAATATGGATATTTTGTTTATATTAAGTAAAAATATAATAAAGTCAATAATTTTTTATATATATCCTATAAAATTGATGCCCTTTTGAATGCATATGAAAATAAAAATAAAGACCCTTAAATTGCTAGATCTTAAATACTAGGTTGATGGTGCACTCATGCTGCTCAATCACCGACTGTTGAGATGCAAATTATTGCTCTTAGGGTGTCATCTTCTCTTGAACAATGTATATTAAAATATTGAATCAAAATAGATAAATATGACCCTCTTTCAAATCATTTATTGCTAACTTAATTAAGTGAATATGAGAGTACTATTAGAAAGAATGAGTAGATATTTATATGATGGTTCACTAAAATTGGATTTAAGGATTAAAATGGTTACAATGTTTTTAGTGAATCATTTTACTCCTTAAGGTTAGTTTTAATGAACCTTTATAGATATAACTACTCATTTTCTTTAACAGAACTTTCAAATTCACTCCTTTAAGTTAATAGTAAATGAAATGAAAGATATTCTTATTTATCTATTTCAATTCAATAATTGCTAAATCAATGAAGTGAATTTTATTATACTAATAGAAAAGAAAAATTATATCTTAAAAGGGGTTCATTAATTAAGGCCTTGGGGTTTTAATTAGTTACCATGGATATGAAAGAAAGGAACTGGTTTAAGGATACCATAGTGTAAAAGAATTTTCATTATTGTACATTTCCTCTATTATATGGCCACATTTAAATACCTAATTGACTTGCACCATTTCTTCATATAAATGAGACCCTATAAATTTTGCTCTTTGGCTTGTTATGTTATAAGCATATGAAAATGTAGCCTCCCACAATTAGAATTTTATTAAATAATCATACTTAATAATTACCTCTTAGTATCCATATCCTAATTTCCTAAATTTAAACTAATAAAAAAATGTAAATTGCAAGCAAGTATGCAATAGGAAAAAGTATACTAATGGAAATTATTCTAGAATATAAAGTGATAATCTTAACTCTATCAATCCATTTAAACAAAGTAATGCCATTCACCCACATGCATATTTTAATCTCTATATGTGTAAAAAATAGACACATCTATGTTCTCTAGATAAAAGAGGCTTGTAAAAGAAAAAGCTAAGTGAAACTGATAGTATGAGAGAGAAAAAAAATCAAATTTAAGTCAAAAACAAAAATAATCGCTTCTAAATCTTCCTTAATATGAAACTTTGTTCTCTCTTTCATACTCAGTTTCATTTAATTTTTCTATTACGAGTCTTCCTTATTTGGAGAATATGAATGTGATATTTTTAATAATTATGAAGAGTATCACATGAATATGAATGACATTACTTTATTTAAATAGATTGATAGAGAAAAGATTAACAATCTATGTTCTTGCATAATTTCTTTAAGTATACTTATTCTTGTTGCATTCTTGCATGCAATTTATATTTTTTCATTTAAATCTTAGGAAATAAGCATATGAAAATACTAAGAGGTAATTACTGAGTATGATTATTTAATAGGTTCCTCATTATGAGAAGTTATAGTGCTATATTCTTATAATACAAGTAGCTAAGGAGGGCTCATTTATTTAAAGAAAAGGTCAAGACAATTAAGTATTCACAGGTAGCTACATAATAGAAGAAAGGAATATTGATGAAAATCCCCCCATTATGGTATCTACGAAGTAATTCCTCACCTTCACATTCATGATAACAATTTTAATCTCATGCAACTTTATAGATTAAAATAGTTATTATAGATATAAAAACAAGGAACTAATTCAAGGATACCATAGTGTAAGGGAATTTTCATCACTATTCATTTCCTCCATTATGTGACCACTTCTGGATACCTAGTAAGCTCACATCTTTTCTTTAAAGTCGTGAAACCCATATCAAGTTTGTTGGTTACTTGTCTTATGGGCATGTGGAAATGCATCCTCCTATCATAATTAGGAAATTATTAAATAATTATGGTAGAATAAAATAAAAAACTACAAGGGTAATTAAAAAATATGTTGTCTATGACTTATATATAGTGCAGAAAATCTTGCACCCGCTAAAGCATCACTTTTCTTTTTTTTTTCCAACTTGAATGTGTTGTTCCACATTAAGCAATAAGTTATTTCATTCATAATTGGTTCCTTTACTTCCTCTGTTTCACTAGAAAAAGTCATGTCAATAATACCTAGTATTCCCAATCTAATAATACATATCCTTCTCATTTGGTTCCCTTTAAAAAGAAGTTACACCTTAGCAATTTCTATAGTAGTAAGGAAAAAAACTAACCTAAAATTCTCTTTAAGCCATTTGTAAATTGCATTTCGCAACTAACAATATAAGTTTGCATTATTGAAGAGTAAGGATAATACAAAAGTAACTTAATAAGGATCTTAGGTTAACTTTTGTCCTCATCACTACCAAATTTGTAGAGTTTAACCTCTATTTCAAGAAAAACAATTGGTTAAGAACCTATAAGATTAGATGTAGAAATACTAGGTCAAATTGAGATAACTTCTCCTAACAAGAAGAAATGAGTGCGGGAAGTAATAGTAAATGAAATAACACATTCAAGTTAAAAGAAAAAAAAGAAGTGAGGATTTTATAGGTTAAAGAACTTCTCCACTATATATTGGTTATATATGGTAAATTTTTCTAATTACCCTTATAGTTTTTTTATTTTACTTTTTTATAATTGTTTAATGGTTTTCCCAATTATAGGAAAAGGAGTCTTTTCTATATTCCTATAACACAAGGAGATAAGGAGCTCAATATGGGTCTCACAACTTTGAAGATGAGTTGCAAGACAACTAGGTATTTAGATGCGGTTGCATAGTAGAGAAAATCAATAATAATGAAAATACTTACACCATGGTATCTTAGAAGCAATTCTTTACTTTTATATATATTGCAACTAGTTTAATTCTTAAGGCCATTACTAGTTTAATTCTTTACTTTTTTCCTTTTGGTACTCTAAGATTCAATCTATTAAGAAGGCAATGAATGAATTGAACCAAAAACTATCAATAGATAAGTATAGGATACTAGTGCTAATACAAAATTTCTTTGTAAGTCTTATCTTAGGGAACTGATGCATTTAGTTTCTTTTTCAATTTATTTATTATTTCTCCCTTCACTCCCTACATACTCTTAGGAGAAGTAATCTCATTAATACCTAGTAAATCCACATATGGTTATATAGGTTCTTTTTCATTTGATTTTGCTAAAAAAGAGTTTTCACCTCTACTAGTTTTGAGTGGTGGTAGAAAAAAGAGCCAATACAAGATCTTGTTTAGCCCATTTATATATTGCACTTAACAACTAACAATATAATCCTTTCACATCATTGACAAGTAAGGGCAATCCAAAAGGAAACCAAAAAGGATATTGGGTTAGCTTTTGTACCCCACCACCACCTTAATAGGTAGAGGTGCAAACTTTTTTTTTAGAAAAACCAAAAAAAGAAAGGAACCTTTATTGCAAAATGTTAAAATACTAGATTTTGAGAAGATAACTTCTCTTAGCAATAAGTCAGAAGTGAAGGAAGCAATAATGAATGAATTAAAAAAAACTAAATGCAGTTAATGTTTTAATTATCTTCAAGAATACAAAGGATGATAGTTAGATGCTTAAGCTACCATAGTCATGAAAACCTATGATAATATTCACAAGTTACATATTGACTCATTCACTAAAGCAAGCAATTTAAAGGAAAACACTATATAGAGATCATCAAATAATAATTTTATATTCAAATTACATTATTGTAAATTAATATATCAACCATACAATTATATATGTGAAGTTTTGAAAAGTTTTAATTTTATCATTATTTTACCCTTAAATGTCTTTCGTATTCTTAAGACATACTTCACAAACTTAACAATGTAGAAATAAAATGAGATAATTTTCAAATTAATATTCTAGAAAATATAATATAACTTCATCTAAATTTGATATCATCCTATTATCTAAACCCTAAACAAAGTATAAAATTTTCCTTGAATCCAAAGTATGATCTGTTAGTGTATATGCCCTAAAACCAATTATATTGGTGATTGTAATTTTGAATCATGTTATTTTAATGGCAATTCCAATTATTATATTTATATATATTGTCTGCGTAATATATTTAATTATAATAATAACCTTAGAATAATTGTATTCTTAAATGTCCCTAGTCATATATCATTGTGGATTAGGTTGCTTTGATATGTTAAGACTAGCATGTGTGAAGACTTATATGGGATATTAAGTTTACACATGAGTACAAGTTAGAGAACTTGTATACTGGACCGACCCATATTAAGAACACTACATGGATCGTTATATGAGTGTCATAAGTGGTTCTTAGTGATCATTATTAATATGGTCCTTTGACCTGAGATCACCAAGGTTCCCTACATGTGAGTTTCATATTTTGATACTATTCTATGTCACTAATGGTTAAGTGAATGCAAGGGTAGATATTGGATATGTCACATATCATGCGGAGGGGTTTGTGTGATCAAGATGGGATTTGTCCCTCCTATATAACAGGAGTAACATCTATGGGCCCCTTGATTAAGTAAAGCTGAGAAAATGCATGGCCATGCTCAGATGAATTGACATGAGATGTCGATTACATTTGTTTCAGTCAGCTTACTTAGGAATCAAGAAACCTCAAGATTGGGCTATACGGGAATGACACGGTCCATGTCTCGTGCTCAATCCAGATGTATAGGACAAAAGGACATAAATGATGATCACGTGTAAAGGTTTAGTCAAATCACCGACTTTCTCATTACTTGGGTAACAATGATGTGTTGCTAGACACCAATCTTTGTTTATGATCATTAATATGATTAATGGTCATTGCCAACGTAATGAGAGCCTGTAGGGTCGCACACTTAGAGCTTAGTGAATTTGGAATTAATGGACCAAATTGTTTGGGCTTAATATTTGGGAATTCATGTTATAATTATAAGGCCCAATAGTAAGCCTATAATTATACATGGAATAAGGCCCAAATAGGTTAGGTTTTTCTATGCACCTATTTAAATAGGCTTATTGGGTAATAATAGGATTACTATTATTCTTCACGCACCCCAAGTAAAAGCATAGAAAAACCCTAGCCACTCTCCTTGACTAAAATCTCTGAAGAGGCGTAGCTAGCACTACGAGGTCTAAGGAGATCAATTCCAACCGGTGTGTGTAGCAGACATTCATCGGTGATTCACGGGTTCGTGTGGATACCACAGAGGTGCAGCCACAAAACGTTGTACTGGTGATCTGATTTACTAGTTTCCATTCCGGTTCGTGATTTGGAAGCAGATCAGATTTGCTGCAGCGGTCAGAAGAATTTTACCGAAAGGTATAAACCCTAATCCCTGATCTATGGCGTTCTAAATTCGCATGGATCCTTGGTGAAAATCGTGCAAAAATTTTATTCCGCTGTGCATGTATGATGCGCGATTTCCAGCATGATCATATATACATCTTTAGTAATTATATATGTTCATGATGTACCTTTTAAAATATTTTTATTCAACATTTTCATTCATAGCTTCTTCAAAAATTAAAAATAGTGATTCAATTTTTTAAAAAAATAAAAAAAATGATACTAATCAAACTTATTGTAAGAAAATCATTCACATTTTACGAATTATAATTAAATGTTATAAAATCATGAAGGTAAAAATACCTTCAAATTTTCTTCTTAAAGATTTAAAATGTCAATTATTACTTGGAGTTCTAAAATAGAATATGTTAAAGTGGAAAAGAAAAAGAAAAAAAAATAATAATGAGATCGGAGAACCTAATAAGTAGATAATCTAGTGGTGATCATAAGCATTGAAAAACTAAGTACGAAAAACCTTATGAGTAATTAAGATCACAAAATTCCTAAAGCTTCTCATTTATCAAAAAATCAAAGTTTCACTTCTGTCAAATTGAATATAATTATATACTTTATATATATAATAGCTTTTGGAACTTAAATTTCTTTATTCTTAAATAGAATATATGAAAAAGACTTTAAAACAACAACATATAATTTCCACAAGGATCCAAATTTGTCCTTATCCTTCCACCAATTCAATTTTACAATCAATTTAATTTTCAAGTGCACTTAGGGTCTCTTAGAGAAAATTACCCTTAAGATCCAAATTTGTAATACATAATTGGTTTGAACTATTTCATAGGGAAAATTTCATTCATTAAATCGTATAGTGAAGATGGCCATTTAAAACTTAAGCATTTTAGTTTCTATCAATGTAGTATCCTAAGTTAAATTCTAAAATTTTATAAATTTTGATACTTGTGAATAATTATTTATTTATTCGATTAAAATGTGATTTTAAATTTATTTTTCATATTAAAGGTTTTGGAATATTGAAAATAATATCTATGATAATAATTGAAATTTATTTATCTTTATATATATAGCCATTATTAATTCAAGATTCGAGTAAAATAATTTTATAAAGAATTTCCTACAAGTTGAAAATATTTTAATAATTATGGATGTAAGGATTTATGAGATAAATCACTATACTTAATAAATTCTTTTAAGAATTATGGAAGTTTGAAATAAATTTATTTTTAATGGCTATTATTGATTTAAGATTTGTTTGAATACTTTTTATAAGGGTTTTCTTACAAGTTAAAAATAATTTTAACAATTTTGAATATGAGGATTTATAAAAATTAATTATTTGTATTGAGAAAATATTTTTAAAAATTATGGAAACCTTAAATAATTATTTTACAACTGTTAAATATATCTACATATTGAGGAAAGATAAAAGTAATTAAGTTAAGATTTTAAATAAAAATTGATTTTATGAAAATGAATTTTCAATTAGATGATTGATTAGGATTGGATTTAAGAGCTTCGAAGGCTAAGATTTTAGGTGTAAAGTAACCAATGCACATGAGAAACACATGATAAACTCTCACAGCTCAGCATTTTCTCTCTCCTCTCCCCTCTCCCCTCTCCCATCTCCCTTTATTTTTGTAATTTTCATCTTTTTCCTGCCTTTATCTTTTTGGACAACATTTTCTCTCTCAATTTTCATGCATTTCCTTTTCCTTTTCACTACTGTCCCTCTCTCTCATTTTCTAGATTTTTCCTCTTTCTTTCCTCCCCCATTACCTTTTTCTTTCAGGATCTTCTTTCCTTTTCTTCCTTTATGCCACCACAGCTATTATCCACCCTATTCAACACCATTCACTACTTAGATTGATGCCTTTAGCATAGTGATTCATTTTCACTAGTGTGTATAACTTCTCGTTGCATGAGAGAAGCCTAGCTACCCAAGAGGAGCTAGCAAAGCCATAGCTACTAGGTCCATCTTATACAACCACTTTATGCTATCCTAACTACCAATGAGTTCCTTTTTAGTTGTGGTAAGTTTGGGGAGGAGCTTGATCCATGCTTCATATTGCCTCCCACAATCTACTACCTCCTTTCATCTTCATTAGAGTTCTATTGGTATTTCAACTCTCATTAAGTTCTAGTTGGACATAAGGAAGCTAGGGTAAGTTACTTGTAATACATTTGCTAGATTTAAATAAAGGCGGAGAAATTTATTTTGGGTTGTGTTGATACCTAAAAAAATATTATTATTATTTTATGTAAAAAAATATATATGCTAGAACGTTATGAATAGGGCCAATATGGTGCAATATATATATATATTTTAATATCCTAAATGACTTATATATAATCTAAGAAATTTCTAAGTGTGTAAGATTGAATGATTTTTCTAAACAAAGCTGAGAAAATAGGAAAAAAAGTGTATGGTTACAAAATAATTTGATTAAATGGCAAAAAGCTAGAAATATTAAGGATAAGCATTTGATTTCATGAAGTAATGTGATTAGAATGTCCTTAATACATATAATGTCACATTTTGCAAATTAATCATAGAGATTAGAAAAAAGTTAGCAAATTATAATATTAAAAAGTTAAGCTATAATATTTGAAAATATCATAAGTGATACCTTATGTTTATAATTTATCATTGTAATTCCTAATAAGAGAAAAAAGAATCACTTCAAGTTTCTGCAAAGGATACATACTATCAAGTGAGTATATATATCACCATAAGTTTTTATCTTAATAAAAAGATTATTTAAATATTATAAATTATATCTTCTTATTAATAGTTTAAATTTTATATTCATGTACATATACACTTGTACTCATGCATATACTTGGTTTTGTGGTGTAAGTATAAATTATTTAAGAAAATACTAATTGATCATAGTGCATAACAGAAGCATGGTAATGTTGCTTCTACCTATGATGAATTGTAATTGAGTTTCTATGATATCTATATGATATGGTTATATGGGTGATTACGATAACATCATTATGTAAATGGATGTATGCTTGATATTGCTTCATGATGAATTGGGTGTCTCACACTAAAGGTTTTACAAAAAAAATATGATAAGAAAATTGAGCTTCCATATGAATATTATCTATGAAACATGCCATGAATAGCATTAAGAATTGTGAATGAAATTAGAGCTATAATATGGAAGCCAAATGAAAAATTCTTGATAAATCATTATAAAAAATATAAGATTAATTAAGGAGCTAGATGGGAAATCAGTGGTGATTAATTGAGGAAAATTATAATATTGCCCTAGAAATCAAAAAGTGATTATATGTATACTATAATTAGATATATGATATGATCTGATGTTAGAAATTGTTTATAGTTGCATATCATTATTTGATATTTTCATAAAGATTGATATGATTATAATTATTTGTTTATGTTTGAGTTTTAATGGCTGTTTGTGAATGTAATATTTACCCAGAATGGATTGTACATGGCATGATAATGATATTATGTACTAACAGATAGTTAAGACTTCTATGATTTGTAATATGAGATACAGAGTTAAACCATGTGTAGGAGAACTCCCATTTTAAAACATGATTTTATATGTTTCAGAAATCCAAGAAAAGTAGGTTAATATGTTAATATTAATACATATTTAACTTGTGAATGTTAATTGAAAGATTGATCTCCTGCAACTAATAGTACATATATATTTACTGAGTTCTTGCAACTCATTCTATTATATCTTTAATGTTTTCAAGTTGTGGTATGCGCATTTGAGCTTAATGCATCTATGGAGATTCAAGATTGTCTTGCTAAGAGATTTGATAGTTGGGATTAGAATCAATGTTCAAATAGAAATTTCTTGAATTAAATCATAAGTTGAATGGATTGCATGTGTATAAGTATGAAATTGTATTGCATTGTGTGTATATTTGATGCTATCATACATTAGAATATTGTTTTGTATTTTAAGGTGTGTTGCCCTCGGGAAGTGTTTAAAATAAAGGAGACTTTGTTTGTTTTTTACAAAAATTTTAAAATAGAATTTGAGTTCCCTTAAAAATTTGGAAACTCTCATTAGATAGAAAAAGTGTTAAATGTTAAAGATAGTGGAAACTGAGTATTGGGATTCACATTGGTCATGATTGGATTGGGTTATGACAATTAAGAACTTCGTTATCTTATTTTTTATCATTTCTTTTATCATGTAAAATGAACTAAATAAGTTCAATATCACATTTTTCATATATATAGACTAACATTTCAACATCTCAAAAATAGATAAAATAATTTTTCCAACACTTATAATATGCAAAATAATTTGCTAATACATTAATATCATTTTGAAACAAAAGCAACTAATGAAACTTCAAGGTGATTCAAAATATGTAATACTTTTCAAAATTTACAATGAATGTGAATATATATATATATATATATATATATATATATATATATATATATAAATTTGAGTATTTAATTCAAAATAATAAAATCTAATCAAGAAATATTAAAGAACATATAATGAGTATAAAATAAAAAACATAAAATTTATGCATAAAAACATTTAGCAAAAAGCAAAAAAAAATTAAGAAAATTAAAGAAAGTAGAGATGTAATCATCAGTAAAAACATACTAGAAAGTATAAATAGACAAGTATGTAAAAAAAATAATAAAATGATGCAAACTTACTAATTAAATATTCTTTTAGATGGTAATAGAGTAAACCATAGCATTTAAGGGTGGAAATGAACCAAGTTCTTCATAAGTAGTCTATAGTTTAGCTTGTTAAAGGCCTGGTTTATTTTTTCCTTAATTAAACAAACAAAGCCTAGGCTAATATATTAGCCTATTTATTAAACAAACCTAGCTTATTTAACTTTAGGCTTGTCTTGTTGACCTATTAGGCTTACTTGTTTAACTAATATGTTATTCTAATTTAGTCTATTTTAATTGATTGACTAGCTACATTATAATTATTAGTACTCATTTATCATTGTCCTTTCTTTTCCTTTTTTAATTTAGTCATCAATATTCTTGAGTTTTAAAATTTGTGAGTGACAAATTTATATTATTGTATCATTTAATCTTTTTATATTATCTAAATATAATTATAGTTCATTTTGTTAAATTATTAAAACTTTTATAAAAGTAGAAAGAAAGTTTTTTTGAATGTCTTATTTATTTAATAAAATTATTATTCTTTTTTTATTGAGGAACCTATTTATGACATATATATATATCTAAGTTTATAAGTTTTTTAATAATTTATTTAAATTTTAATAGTTAAACTTAAAAAGGTTAGCGGTTAGGCCAGACTTCTTAAATTTTATAAATAATCTAGGCCAAGCTAAAATTTTGGCTCATATATAAGTAACATACCAAGCTCAAGCTAGCAAATTTTGAAATAGGCCTAGCCTATTTATACTCAAGTCTAGCTTGCCTTAGCTTAGCTTATTTCCACCCTCAAAATTTGCTAACAATGGCAAATGACATAGAGGAATAGGGTAGTGATGGAAGATGGAGAATAGCATGCAAAGAGGAAGGGAAAAAATAAGAGTCTAGTTATAGCTATAGATACATACATATATATATATATATATATATATATATATATATATATATATATATATATATATATATATATATATATATAGTTATTTAGCAACTAATTATTCCATTGCTAAAACCCTTAAATAAAATGGTGTGTTTAACTTATCAATGAAATTAGCAATGGATAGAAAGACTTTCATTGATACTTTTATCATTAATCATAAAAAAAATGAAAATTCCATTCCAAACAAAATTTTAAATTTTCATGCTAAATTCATTGCCAATTCCATCAATAATTTGAAACCTAAATCTTTTATTCTACCACTAATTCCATCAATAAAATTTACATATAAAATTAGTAATGAATAAAGCTTTAGCTATGAAAATTCTAGAAACTTAAAAAATTAGCGATGAAATTAGCGATGGATTAGTGATAAAATGAAATATCTACTGCTAAATTTAAAAGATAAAAATAACTCCTAAAGTCCTATTTAACAATGGAAAACTGTTTTTAAATCTATTGCTAAACATTTGTTGTTAAATGCAAATTTTTATGTAGTGAATATATGTATCCTCTACTAACTTATCGCACTCTTTCTAGAAAGGAGGAAAAAAAATGTTTCTGCAAGTATCTACATGGTATTAAGGTGCCATACGGATATTCTTCAAACATTAAGAGCCTTATGTTATTTAAAGACCTATAGCTAGTTGGTTATAAGTTTTATAACTATCATCCTCAAATGCAATTATTACTACTAGTAGCTATTCAATTAATCTTGTATAAGCATATCAAACATGTTATCACTAGACTTTGTTTCTTCTTTAGTGGAATATATAGTAAGGTCATTAACCTTAACAAGTTAGATGACTTGCAAGGAGAAGTTATGGCTACGCTATATCGATTGGAAATGTACTTCTTGTTGGGATAAAGAGTTAAACAATTATAGTGAAATTTAACCAATCCTAGCCAAGGATTCATATGAGAGATTTAATCATTACCTTCTACAGACGATTTAAGGTTTGATTATTAATCACCTTTTTGACTTGCTTTCAATCAAAAACTCTAAGGCATCTATACGAACTCATGAATCACTAATGAATGTCTTACAACCACTAATTAGAATTCTCCTCATTTGCTTTGCAATGTTAGTTACGCCCCTTCTAAAGTTATGATTAAGGAAAGCTACTAAGGTTTTCTATGTTGTTGGAATGTGTGAATAATGATAATCTTTTAACACCTAACACATCTATTTAAATAGGTGCACAAAAAATCCTAACTAATCGGGCTTTATTCTATATATAATTATAGGTTTATAATTAAGCCTTATAATTATAACATGAAATTCCTATATACTAAGCCCAAATAATTTAGTCCGTTAATTCTAAATCCACTAAGTTTTAAGTGTGTGACCCTATAAGCTTTCATTACATTCATAATAATCATAAATCATAATAATAATAATAAATAATGAGTAACGTCTAACAACATATTATTATTACCTAAGTAATGAAATTGGTGATTCGATTGAACCTATACATGTGGTCATCATCTATGACCTTTTGTCTTAGACATCTAGATTAAACATAGGACATGGATCATGTCATTCTTGTATAACCCAATTCAAAGGTTTCTTAATTCCTAAGTAAGGTGACTAAAGCAAATGTAATTGACATCCTATATTAATCCATTTAAGCATGACCATATATTTTTTTTCAACCTTACTTAATTAAAGAGGCCCACAAATGTCAGTCCTATTATATAGGAGGGACAAATTTCATTTTGATCACACAAATCCCTCTACATGATATGTGATATATTCAATAACTACCCTTACATTCACTCAATTATGAGTGATATAGAGCAACATTAAAATATGGAACTTACATGTAGGGAATCCTGACGATCTCAGGTTAAAGGACCATATTGATGATTATTACTAAGAATCACTCATGACATTCATATAACAATCCCTGTAGTGTTCTTAAGGTAAGTCAATCCAGTACACAAGTTCTATAACTTGTACTCATGTGTAGACTTAATATCTTATATAAGTTACCACACATATTAGTCTTAACATATTAATGCAACTCAATGCACAATGGTATATGACTAGGGACATTTAAGAATGCAATTATTTTAAGGTTATTATCTTAATTAAATATACTGCGTAAAAAATATATCTATAAAGATGATAATTAGAATTGGTTTTAAAATAGCATGATTCAAATTTACAATCATTTATATGATTAATTTTAGGATATATACACCAACACTTCCCACTTTCATTTTTTGTTATCATAATGCATCTCATTATCCATTTTATAAGAGAGATAAAAACTATACAAGCTAATTTACATGAGGTGGATGTACACTATTGAATTATATATGAAAATCCTAAAAAGATATGTGAGGAATAGACTTCGATTAGAAATATGTATTGTTGAAAGTTATATTGCTAAGGAAATGGCTGAGTTCTATGATGATTACTTATCAAATACAAATGTTATCAAACTTCCAAAATCTTATCATGAAGATAGATTGCAATTAAAGGCACATTAGTATTCAAGTGGAGAGTATAAGTTTTGAAATGTGCATGCAAGCCCACCTTTACATCCTATATAATAATGATAAAGTTCAACTTTGCATGGATGAATATATAACTCTTGTAAAAGGATAACATCACAAAAGGAATGATCAATTGATCTAATCTAAACAAAATTAATCATTCATTAATTGGTTTGAAAGCCAAGTTCTTTATTGGATAGTGCAAGAACTAGATGTTATTTTCAATATCATCAGATAGTTAGCACAAAGGTCATGTATGGAAGTCATCCTTTGTTATTGGTTTGATATTAGTGGGTATTCTTTCTATAAAAAAAAGGTCAAGATGATAAGAGCATTGTGCACAATAGTTTGGTTACATTTTTAGCTTAAGTTATGAATATGAGTAGTTTTAAAGATAAAAACCCTATCTTTGCCAATTTGCCATATTATTGTTTCATTAAAGACATTTGAGAGCTAAGCTATGTTATGTTCAAGGAGCCTATATTTTGATGTAAATGGGTTAAGAACAAGAATAGCATCTAGGTCACCAAGTTAGTACTCATGTTAGTAGATCTTAATAATGAAAGGTACAAGGAAGAGCTACTCATAATAGCATCAAACCTATCTGATCATAAATGGTGTATAGTTTTAATGGATGACGAAGGTGATGTGAAGGAATTCTATATGTGAGATGATCATATTAAAGAGATATAAGTTAAATATCCTCCCAAACATGTTAGAAAAGATTGAAGGTAATTGTGTTCATATTTCTCATGCATATATTATATATATAATATGTAGATTTTTTGTATTATTAATTAGTTTCTAATAAGTCTTTATATATTTTAATGTTTTAATATAATAAAAGTTTTAAACTTAATCATCTAAACATCTGATGGTGAGAATGATGCTCCTAACTTAATAAACAATATATAATACTCCTAAAGTTTAAAGGCAAAAGTCAGGTAATAAATTTCTCTTCAAAAGAATCATATAGTAGTAATATTGCACTTACAACATCAATTCTAATATACATTTACCCTTCTTTTGCCATAATAAGTTTTGCTAAGATTTTTAATAATGGACGTATCATTGTAATATAATGTAATTTCTTTCTTTAACATTTAGAGATATTAACCTAACTTTTGTAACATGTACATATTATATATCTTTAATTATTCTAACCTAATTTCATGTTTGTAATTATTGCCTTAGTTATTTATTATATTTTACATATACTTTTTACCATAGTCACATTAAAATAAACTTTAATACTGCTATTTATAATAATACTACTTGTACAATAATATGGCAACTAAATTCTATAATTAAGATTGGATATTGCTTTCGATGTAGTGGGATGTACTTGAATATTGATGTGAAAAACAAATCAATAATTAACATCAATTAGTATAAAAGTAAATTGTGGTTTTTGACATATTACTTAGTTATTTGACAAAAACTGATGTAATATTTCAAATTTATGATAAGAATGAATGTTAATTTTTAATAATGGTTTTCAAATTGACATCATAGTTCGTATTCCTCATTGGCTTATTATAATTTATTATATCAATTATAAAATGATGTCTAATGTTAGTGATTAATTAATATTCAGGAATTAAACATCTTAATTTTCTTGTAAAAAAAACCATTACCTATATTTAATGTGAATTTTGAAATCGACATTGAATATGCTTAATTTATAATAACACCCATATATATGTCAGGCTATAACCAACATTAAAAAGCTAATCTATAGTAGTGATCACATTATAGTAATATTATACCTATAATATCAATTCTAACATGTTTATACCCTTCTTTTGCTATAGTGGATTTCATTAAGATTTCTATTAATGGTCATGTTATTGCAATACAGTGTAACTTCCTTATTTAATATTTAGAGGCATTAAGAAAATTTTTACAATATATACATATTACATATCTTTGATTATTTTGACCCAATTTAATGTATGGAATTATTACGTTGGGTATTTATTATATTTGGAATATTCTTTTTTACCATAGAGACATTGAGATAAGAGTTAGATTTTATAATTAGATTTAAATATTACTCTGAGTATAGTAAAGTATAGGTGAATACTACTATTTTAGAAAAAAATAGTAAATAACATCAGTTACTATAAAAGCCTATCATCTTTTTTGACATATTATGTCAATTATTTAAAACAAACAATGTTATATAAGAAATTTATATTATAAAAGAATGCCAATTTCCAATGGTGGTTTTTAAACCAACATCACCTATCTTTCACACATTTAGTGTTACTTCCTCTTTAAATATAGAAAATTTTAAATCATTTCACTGAATAAAAGGATAGAGGTGACATGTAAGTTTCAATGAGCTAGAAATAATATTTTGTATGAATTATAAACTAAAATGAAATTGATAAATTGATGAATAGGAGAATGTGAATTCTATGAAGATTAGATGAGAAAAGCTAAATAGAAATATAGAATATAGTGTTTAAAGTTATAGTAAATGAATGTGTGAGCATGAAAGAAATTTAAAGAGAAATTTCCCAAACATGCCCACAGGACACTATTCCTTTTTTTATTCCACCAATCATCATCTTTCTTTTTTAACTTCCTCAACACAACTCCTCCTCCTCTCACTCTTCATCTCCATCTCTTCAAGAATTGTAATGGATTAATCTCTTTTTAAATCTTTTAATAATCAAGGTAAAAATATCATCCTTATTGAAAGCCTTTCCTATTTCTTCTTGGTTTAGTAAGGAATGAGGCTTATTTGGTTTCCATAAAGATCTGAAAACCTTAACTTAAAGAATTTTCAAATTTTGATTTGATTAAGATTAAAGGACATCCAATTTATCTCTTTAGCATATTCTTCCATACAAGGTGAGTAGGTATTCCTTCTAATCTTGTTAAAATATGGTGAAAACTTGAACAAATGCATTTATATGGGTTTTATGGTTTTTTTTAAATAAGATTGAGGAATTTAATGGTGATTTTATGTTGTTTGATGACATTAATGTGTGATAATGATATGCTAAGCATTTTTTAAACTTCATTCAAGATAAAATATGGTTTGGTGAAGCATTTATGATATTAAAGTTGAACAATGCAAAATCACACTAGTGATTTAGGAATTTTTAAAAGAATGGGCAGCTATATTTTATAAATAGCCAATCATTTGTGAGTAATGGGTGCCTCTTTTAAACCTTGACAAGCTTCACACCTAGGCTAAATAAGTAGCCATTTAGTGCACAATGACTAGTTGTTACCTCTTTTTAGCAACTATGACTTGATAATATAGCATATGTTAGCTCATATATGTATGACACTATTAAACTATAATAAAATATATTATATGTACATATATTGAGGCAAGGTGATAATGATCATTGCAATGAATAAAGGCCTATGCCATGGTTTATGATAATTAATGTATTAATTCAATGTGAAATCATAGAACATGATGAAAAGGGTGATATGAATACTAAAAAATTCCTAGTAATAAAAAGGTAGCATATAAAGTTAGCTTAAGAGGGATAATGATGAAAATAAGAGTAAAGTAAAAGATTGAACTGGAATTTATAAGGTGGGGTTCATATGCATAATTGTAATTACTTATCAAGTATAATTAAATGAATGTTTACTACTGTCATAATACCTTGAATCCAGATAATCAAAATTAATATGGAGAAACTTGAACTCTTCTAGATATAGAATATTGTATTAATATGTTTATTTATTTTGAATAATATTCTTATGAAGGGATAACCTAGTAGATAAGCTAATACATTAATTAACTATACAATAAATATCCTCTCATTAAGCCTAAAATCATGTCTTTATATCTATATTGAAGATTCTCAAGTCAGCATTTTACTATTGCCACTTACGAGTTAAGCAATTTAGAAGCTTTCAATAGGTTTAATGGTAGGTCCAAATTTATACGAATATAATACCTTTAGGCCTTCTTCTAATTGTAAGTTAGGTAGAGGTTATAAACATTGATCTTATATTTTGGGTGAGTTAGGATAGCTTATTCTTCCTAAGTGTGGATTATAAGTAATCTTAACTCTCATGTAAATTTATGGACTTTTGTTAAATAATGGAATATTGATCTTGTTAGTTAATTAAATCCACCTTTATTTACTAATGTGTTATCAAATGTATACATAAGTATAAGAGATTAGGCTAATAGAAACTAGGTACCATATTGATCACAATTAGGTTTAGGTCGTGATAAAGGTAATATTAGAGCATGGTTTAGGTTTCTAATGGGATGAGACCCTTAGGTTATATTTATATGCTATCATAATAGGTGTTAATTGAAATTGTACTAATGATACATGTACACCCGAGATCACATGTCACCTGTACTATTTTGATGGACCATATTACACTATTGAAGTAGGTGGTAAAGCTTGTATATGTCATATATTTGATAAATGTTTGATAAACTATTTAGTTGTTGCTTAAATTATTGCCTAATTATTTAAAATTTTCTTATAGAAATTAAGAGATAGTTAACACTAAAAGTCAAGCATGATACCTTTGCCCTAAGAATGATGAATCATCAAGAGGCTCACAAATAAATAGTAATAGATATAGGGTAAGTGAGGGAATGACCAATAATATTTGATAGCACCCTTCCTGCAACATGTTTTAAACTAGGTTGATGTGGTTCTTACATGATAGTTAAGCCATGATGCAATATGGGATCAAAGTGAACCATTAATCAATTTGAGCAATCATAGAGAAAGCCATGATCAGGAGAATGAATAATGAAGAGAGCATTCCCTTCCAAAAATGGGAAATGAAAGATAGATTTAAGGTTATCCATGAGTTTCTTTAGTTGAACCACCTAGATTTCCAATCTTGATCTAATGGTAAACCTACATCAATTTTTAGAACATATTACATAGCTAAGTGAAATGTTGGAAATCCTTGCCCACTTATTGATTAAGTTAGTAGGCTACCAAATGGATGATATGGCCTATTACTAGTTCATGGATTTGATGATAAACCATAACTTGTGTTGAAGGCCTATAACTTAGGAATAATTCCAAGAATGTTCATCAATCGCTTTTTACTGCCAAGCACTTACTAGGGAAAGGTTTGTGAATTTGAAACCCTAAAGCAAAAATGCCTTATAATTGTAAAGTGTTATGTTCGATTTATCTAGTTTTCATGGCATGCTACATACTTGATTTCTATAGAAAAGTTTATGATGGGGACGTTAGTGCATAACCTAAAGGATTACTATTATGAAATAATTCATGTAGAATTAAATGCCACTTATTAAGAAGTGATTGATTAAACGATGAGGCTTAAATTAAGGTTTAATAAGATAAAAGAGAGATAAGAAAAGGAAGGTAATAGAAAAAGAAGTTAGTTGAAAGGACCAAAGAAAACTCAATCATCAAGAGGGATGCCTTTTCCTATATCAACCAAACATAATGAAAGCGGTTCCACTATGAAACTTGCATTCTCACAAGGTACTTATAGTGAGTCCTTTTGGGGGAAAAGGGTTTGGAAAATAAAGAACCTAATTTAATCTTTCACCAAGTTAACATCAAGATTAGCCTACATAACCATGGTGCCTTCATTATTGCTTTCCCTATAATGGTTTTTGCAATAACTTTAAAGGATAATGTTTCGATTATGGAAGAATCAAGCATAAAGAGAAAGCATGTCTTGGTGAGGTAACAAATGAAGGCATGAATTTTTTTCATAATCCAATCAAATAATCGAAACCTTTCATTTATTCAAGAATTGAGAAAATATTTAGGCACCATTAAGAAGTGCTTACACCACCAATCAAGGGAGAGAGGCAAATAGGAATCAAGCTCAGGTCTATGTGCTTACTCACTGAGAGGTACATGCCTTTAATGCCATTATGATAGGTATTATTTCTATTAAAAACTATAGTGATGTACACTCCATTAATTATAATGACCCCTATAGAAAAAAATCTTTGATAGCCACATATAAGTTAGAAGCTTGCTCCCTGAAAATTTATGATCTTATAATGCCAATAAACCTATCCTACTTGATATGACTAATTATAATGTAATTTTTTGGATGGATTAATTATCCAAGTATCATGCCTATGTGAACTATTTTAACAAATTTATTACTTTTTTCATAAAGAGATATTCACTAATTAAGTTTTAGGGTAATAACTTGCTAACCTCCATTAGTGTTATCTCTAGCATCAAGGTTAAAAATTTCATCAAGAAAGGAGATGCTGCATATATTGGCATTAGTGTGAGACTTAGAATAATCCACTCCTGACCTTAGTAGTGTTCCTGTGGTGAAAGAATTTATAGATGTGTTTCTAGAAGAATTGCTTGGATTGCTTCTAAATTATGAGATTGACTTTCACATCGACTTATTACTTGGAATTTAATTAATTTTCATACCTCTATACCAAATTGCTCTAGTAAAATTACAGAAGATGAAAAATTAGTTACAAGATTTAATATATAAAGGTTTTATCCATCTAAGCTCTTCATTTTAAGGAGTTTGAATTCTATTTATAAAGAAAAAAATGGTTTGTTATGGTTGTGTATTGACTATCGATAGCTTAATAAAGTTACCATGAAGAATAAGTATCCTCTTCTCTGCATTGATGATGTCTTTGACCAAATTCAAGGAGTAAAATATCTTTTCAAGATAGATTTATGAACAGGTTATCATTATTTGAAATTTTATGGAAAAGATATCCTAAAAATTGCCTTTTTTAGGACCTAATATGGCTATTTCAAGTTCCTAGTGATATTCTTTGAATTAACCAATGCATTAATTACTTTCATGAATCTAATGAACTGGGTGTCTAAACTATATCTAGATAAGTTCATTATCTTCTACATAGATGATGTTTTAGTGTACTCAAAGAGTAAAAGGGAGTATAATCAACATCCCTATGCTAGTTTACAAACTTTATAAGAGCAACAATTGTATGTGAAGTTTTCAAAGAATGAGTTTTTGATGCTCAATGTCAATTTCCTTGTGCATTTGATCTCAGAAGAGAAAGTTAGAATAGATCTTCTAAAGATTAAAGTTGTAAGGAATTGGCCAATGCCATCATTAATTATTGACATATGGAATTTTTTTATTTTATAGGTTAATTTTGTAGAATTGTTAAAGATTTTTTAAGATTTCCATACCATTAACTAAGTTAAATTAGAAAGAAGTTAAATTTGAGTGGTTATATATGTGTAAAAATAATTTTTAGAAGATAAAATCCTATTTAAATCTAGCTCTAATGTTAGCACTCCCTTCAAGCATTAGAGTTATGTGATGTATTACAATGCATTAAATATTAGATGTAGGTGTATTCTAATGCAGTTAAGCAAGGTGATAGCCTACACTTCTCGATAATTAAAGAAACATGAGCAGAATCACATCATATATGGCCTAAAAATGGCAACATTAAACTTTACTTTAATAATATGGAGGCATTATTTGTATAAAGAAGCTATAGAAATCTATAGGAACCATATATTTTTAAGTAAAAGAATCTTAACTAAAGGCAAAGATGATGGGTAGAAATGGTTAAGGACTATGATTAATTGTTATATTCTATACCACTGTGGTCAAGCTAATGTAGTAAATACCCTTAATGGAAAGTTTACAAGCATAATTATAGAAGCACAAGCTAAAGATTTAGGTGTAGTCTTGGCTCATGTGGTAGTCCAATCAATCCTTATAGTAAGGATTAAAGATGCATAAAAAAAGAATTCAAACTACCTAACCTTAACAAAAGAGGCAACCAAAGGTTTGAATATGATTTAACTATGATGACAAAGGTATAATGTTCCATTGAGGAAGAATTTGGGCCTTGACAAGTGAATGGAATGAACTAATGCACCAAACTCACAAATTCATCCTACATTATACACTTAGGAGTGGTAAAAATGTGCCATAACCTAAAAGACATTTTCTAATGGAAGGGAATGAAAAGAAATGTGATAGAATATGTGGTGAAATATCTAACTTACTAATAGGTGAATGTAGAGCTTCAATGATTAGTTGTAATATATTAACTAATTTTGATATTGAAATGGAAATGGAAAAGCATAACTATGTATTTCTTAATCGAATTACCCAACATATACAAAGAATATGATTTCATATAGGTCATTGTTGATAGGTTAACAAAGCTTGCACATATTGCTACCCATTAGAACTACTTTCACAGTAACTTAGTATGCCTAACTATATCTCAACAAAGTCATGCCACTATATAGGGTTTTAATTATAATTTTATCAAATCATAGCACTTAATTCATATTGCACTTCTAGAAATCATTCTAACAAGTATTAGGAACTCAACTATGCTTAAACATTACTTTTCACTTGTAAATTGATGGACAATCTAAGAGAACAATTTAGATAATGGAAAATATACTTAGATCTTCCACCTTAGAGTTTGAAGGACTATAGGAGAAATACTTATGCTTGATCAAATTTGCTTTTAATAATAGTTACCAATCTAGCATTCAAATGGCATTTATAAAGCATTTTACTAATGAAAGTGTTATTTTGTAATAGAATGGTTTGAACCAGGGAAATAAAATTTTTAGGGCTAGATCTAGTATTTGATATTTTGGAAAAGATTCAAATCATTCAAAAAAATGCTAAAAACAAATAAGGATCAATAAAGGTCATCTATGAATAAGAGAAAGATAGAGCTAAAGTTTCAAGTAAAAAATATGGCATTTTTAAAGGTTTCATCGATAAAGGGTGTAATGAAGTTTAGGAAAAAGGCAACCTTGCACCTTGTTTTATTAAGTTCTTCCTAATTCTCAAATATGTTAGAATAATAATCTATTAGTTAAAGCTACAAGATAACTTACGAGCTACCTATCCTCTATTATATGTGTACATATTAAAGAAATATCTACTTAATGAATCTTATATGCTTTGGAATGCATTATTGCAACTAGATCCCAAATTATCCTATGTGGAATAACCAATTAAAATTCTAAACTATTAGGTTCACAAATTAAGGTTTGAAAAAGTTCCTTCTATAAAAGTTTGTTAAAAGCATCAAAAAGTGGAAAAGGCTATATGGGAGTTATAATTGAAAATGCAGTAGTCATACCCCCAATTATTTAATGAGTGATAACCTTAGTGGTTTTAGGTATATCCCTATTACCTTTAAAATGTTATGTAATTTGAGAATTTGAAGATGGATTCTTTGAAAAGGAAGAATTATTCTTAGACAATTTTGCCATTTAGGCAAAATGAGTATCCATTTGGTACACAATGGCCACCAATTAACCTTTATATGATAACTATGACTTGATGATATAATGTATATTAGCTCATGTATGTATGAGACTATAAACCTATAATGAAATGTATTATGTGTATATGTATTGAAGCATGATGATGATAATCATTGCAATGAATAATTCTTAATAATAAGGAGAGTAGCGTATAAGGTTGGATCAAGAGTCATAAAGTAATATTCATATACATAATTGTAATTATTTATTAAGCATGATTGAATGAATGTTTACTATTTTCACAATACCTTCAATCCAAACAATTGAAATTAGTATGGATAAAATGGAACTCCTTTAAGTATAAAATATTTTACTAATCTTCTAATTTCTTTTGCATAATATTCTTATAAAAGGATGGCCTAATTAGTAAGCTAATATGTTAATTAACTATGCATATGAATATCCTCTGACTAGACCTAAGCTTATTCCTTCATATTTTCCTTGTAAATTCTTAAGTTAAGTCTCTATCACTACCACCTAAGAGTTATGTTGCTTGGAAGCTCTCCAATAAGGTTAATGATAGCTTTGAATTTATGTAGATAGGATATTTTTAGGCATTACTCTATATGTAGGCTAAGTAAAGGTTATAAACATTGATCTCATATTTAAGTTAGGATGGCTTATTCTTCTAGGTGAGGATTATGAGTAATCCTAATTCTCATCCATATTTATAGACTTTTTTAAACAATGGAATGATTATCCTATTAATTAATTAAATTTATTTTTATTTACCAATATGTTATCAAATGTATAAATAAGTATAAAAGATTAGTCTCGTGAGAACCAAATAAGGTACTCCACATTAATCACAATTGGATTAAAATTGTGACAATTATAAGCAAATGGAAAATAATGTATTATGTGAATTGTTAATCAATATCTAAGAATTAAACATGTTAGTTTTCTTATAAAAAACTAACATTATTACATATATTCCATATTGGTTTCAAATTTGACATTGAATATGTTGCCTTTTAATATGTTAGGTATTAACCAATGTAAAATGAGTAAAACATATGACATTAAAGGCTAATCTTGTAATAGTGTACTAAAAGCGCTCAGTTTCTTGAAATTATACATATTGATATATATAAGCCTCTCCATGTTAATTCTTTCAATAAAGAAAAGTATTTTATCACTTTCATTAACAATTTTTCATGTTATAGATATATCTATTTGCTAGATGAGAAATATCAAGCCATAAATAATTTAGTGATTTGCATTAATGAAGTTAAAAGGAAATTAAACAAAGTGAAAATTGTCAGGTTTAATGGCAATGATAAGTATTATGAAAGATATGATGAGAGTGGACAACACCTAGGTTCATTTGTTAAATTCCTTGAGAAATGTGGCATATGTGTTTAATACATAATATCAAAAAATCATAATAAAACTATGTTAGATATGGTTAAAAGCATATTAAGCAATTCCTTTTTACCTTTTTTATTATGGAGTTATACTTTAAGAACTGCCAAGTATTTGCTAGATAAAGTTCCTAATAAGGTAATTCTAAAGACACCTTTTGAACTGTGGATTGGAACGAAACTTTATCTAAAGCACTTGAATATTTAGGATTGTTTGGTAGAAATTAAATTTTATAATCTATAAGAAAGGAAATGAGATACAAGAAAAATAAATAGTTATTTGATTAGTTATCCAAAAAAGTTAAAAAAGTTTATATTTTATTATCCTAATCATACTATAAGGATTATCAAAATTAGAAATGTTAGGTTCATTAAGAATGGTGAAGTTAATGGAAGTGAAACACCATGTAAAATGAAAACTCAAGAAAAGAAAGTGCTAGTTCTTTTGATTTGTATATATAATAAAATTATTGTTCCTCAAGTTTTTAAACTAGTTAATAATCATGAAGAATAAAAAGTAAATGAACCCAATACTCTCAATGAAGTTGTAATTGATAAGCCTAGAATAGAAGGACAACAACAAATAATATTAAGAATATCTTAAAGAGAAAAGAGATCTATTATTTTTAATGATTATATGGTATATCTACAAGAGCATTAAGTTGACTTAGGTATAAATAATGACCTAGTTATGTTTTCACAAGTCGTGAATGTTGATAACGTTAATAAATGATTAGATGCCATGAAAAATGAATTAAAATCTATGGAATAGAATGAGGTTTGGGACCTTATTGAATTGTCAAAAATTTATAAGTGGGTTTTTAAAGCCAAACATAACTCTAAAGGTAACCTAGAATGTTACAAAACTAGATTAATTGCTAAAAGTATACTTATAAAAATGACATTAATTGAAAAGAGACCTTTTCATCTTTTTCTAAGAAAAATTCATTGAAAACTATCATAGCATTGATGGCTTACTATGGCCTCAAGTTTTACCAATTAGATGTGAAAACAACCTTTCTAAATGGAAATTTAAAGGAAAACATTTATATAGAATGACCAATGGGATTTATAGAAAAAGGAAAGGAACATTTGGTATGTAAACTTAAGATGTCAATACATGGACCTAAACAAATTTCCTACCAATGGTATCTTAAGTTAATGATATTATTGTTTCCTTTGAATTTAAGGAAAACAATGTTGATCAATGTATATATTTAAAGGTTAGTAGGAGCATATTTATTTATTTATTTATTTTAATTTTGCATGTTGATGATATTTTACTTGCAATTGAGGATCTAGGTAAATTACATGAGTTTAAAAAGTTTCTCTTTAGCAACTTTGAAATGAAAGATATGGATAAGGAAGTCTATGTGTTCAAAATAGAGATATTTCAAGATAAATCACAAGGATTATTAGGTTTATCTTAAAAGGCATATATTAATAAAGTTTTAAAGAGATTCAGGATGGAAAAATTCTTGACATCTCCTATTCTAATTTAGAAAAAAGATAAGTTAAGTCTCATGTAATGTCCTAGGAATGATTTAGAATGAAAATAAATAATGCATTTGTTGTTAGGAATTTACTATATGTTTAAACTTGTACGAGATCAAACATATGCTTCATAGTTGGAATGTTAGTTAGACACTAGAATAATTCAAGGTTAGATCACTAGAAAGTGCAAAGAAAGTTATAAGATATTTGCAAGGAATGAAGGATCACATGCATACTTATATAAAATCTAATCATTTTAAGGTGATTAGGTATTCAAATTTGAATTTGTTGGTTGTATGGACATAAAAAAAATTCACTTTCAATTATTTGTATCTTCTAGTTAAAGGATTTATTTCATGGAAAAGTGTAAAGCAATTAGCTATTGCTATGTCCACTTTGAAGGATAAAATTATGATGTGTTTTGCGGCGATTGTTCAAGCTAAATGGCTATGGAATTTTATTTCAAGGTTTGAAGTAATCAATAGTATAGCCAAGCTACTAAAAATTTATTATGATAATTCTACAACTATATCCTTTTCTAAAAATGACAAGCATTCCAAAGGTGCTAAGCATATGGAATTGAAATGCTTTGTTGCTAAAGAAAAGTTCAAAACCATATAGTGTCAATAGAGCACATTAGCACAAATGTTATGATTATTTATCTTTTAACAAAAAGGTTACTTCCTATGATGTTTACTAGTCATGTTGAAAGTATGGTTATTATGTTTAATAAGAAATGTTGAACATTATTATTAATAATACAGTATTAATGTATATTTGATACTCTGAGCTTATTAATGTGTAAGTTTCTTATTCTCTCATTTTCTATTATCATATATATATGAGGTTTAGAATGTTGAAAGCGAGGTTTATTTTGGAAGAGGACAATATTGTTATACAAATTATTTGTTTGTCACTAAAGTATCATGTTAAAGAGAAGGCTAATATCATAGTACATAAAAGGGGACTCTGTCAATAGATGACATACAACCTCCATGATTCCTATTAGTCCTTATTCTTAATGATGACCTATCGTGACCAAAGTATAAAAGATTTGGATGTCTTATATGTGTATAATGTATAGTATTATTAAATCACGAAAAAGGTATAACAAACATGAGTCACGTGGGGGAATATAAGATATGACTTATATGATTGGTTTATTGATTTAATTAATGAATTTTAAGGCTTTAAATTTTAATAAATGAATTTTAAGCTTTGATTTAAAATTCAAGTCCTTGATTATCTTTTAAGGTTTTAATTTAATTGGTTAAATTAAAGGAGTAATTTTCTACTAAATGATTGCAAAAGATATATCATAAGAGAAAATTGGCCCTATTTTTGCCTATGAAGTTTTACGTTTCTATTTTCTATCATTTAAAAGAACATAAAGAATAAAAAGACTAAAGGATAGATAAAAGTTTCTCATCTTCTTTCTTTTTTGTTGCTAAAGATAAGAAATTGCTATCAATTTCCTCTAAATCATTGATTAAGGTACACTACTACAAAATTACAATTCTATAATAGTTGATATACATCGATCATAAGATAAACTAAAGTTTACATAAATATGGCAATATTTTTGAAATTATTAGGACAAATAAGATGATAATTATAAAAATAATTGACATCTATAGTTACATGGTAGCATTATTGAAATTTAAATAGGAACTTAAGAGGATAATCAATTTAAAAACGTACGCCTATTGTCATGGTCAACATGTCTGAAAATAAAAATGATATTGAGACTTCGATTCTAGGCATAACTAATATTAAAAGTGAATGGGAACCTTTATGTTTGAAAGGGTAAAGGAACTTAAGATGTTAGCTTTTAAAATAACTAACATTGAAATTAATTGCTTGATGATATTTTTTTAAAATATCATCTTAACTTTATACATTTATTTTCTTCCAATCGAATGTCATTTATTTAAGACGTTGATTGTCTAGTAAGAAATTAACATGTAATTATTTTGTCCACATGACTTTTCCATCACTTTTGCTTTATGAAATTTACTTTCCGAACATCACCTCCACCATCAAAATTTCTCTAGTGAGTCCTATATCTTCACCATATCTCTTTTACACTTAAAGTTAGCTCTATGGTCATTCTAGTCTTCCATGAATTTTTTAAGTACATTTTCCTTTCTTATTTTTGTTATATGTTTTAATATTAAATGATTACATCTAGCTTTATCTAGTTAGGATGTTTATTTATGTATATAGTGACATTGTGAAAGCTTTGCTCATAGCTAAGTTTAAGATATTATTATATATTGTTTTTGTGATACTTACAGGGTTTAGTCACATTTAAGATATATGCTTATGGTATGTTTTATTCAGTGGTAATATCTTTGCCATTTTTATATTTTACCTCTACCATTTTATTCTACTATTTTTTTTTACATTATATTTATAATATATTCTAATGATTTAAATTTGCTTCATAGTCATGTAGATTAGTAATAAAGTTTATGATGATTGATGTAATTATAGTTTAGTTACTTATCATACAAGTTATGTGCTTTGTCATGCAATTTAGTGCAATATTTATTCTAAAGACTAATCTTATATTTACTACTTTATTCATTATTAAATAATGTCTACTATAACTTTATTATGTATATATAATTGAAGCTAATTTTTTAACTAAATCAAGAATATAGATTATTCTCAAGAAATAGTTACCGTTACTAAAAGAAACATAAAGGCTCTTACCTTGAAAGGCAATACCATAGTACAGTCTAGGAGTGAAAAAACTATATATTAATGAGAAATGATAACTAGATAAAGAAAATATCAATTAATATGTCAATTATGTTGAAGTGGCTAAATGATCTAAAGTATCAATTATTATTCCTCATTAGAAGAAAATTACTTTAGAATTGAAAGATAACATTTGAGAAGAGGTCTTGGTATGTATACTTGATTTGGATAACTTTGGCTATAGATATGGAAAAAATTATATTTGTAATATAGTCACATATAATTTTCATTTTCATTTTTTTCCTCATAGAAAACCGTCCATATTCTAAACATAGATTTGATGCATAGAAAAGAATTTTTGTATATTACAAATCTATAGAGGGACTTCAAATTAAATTTAAAGTGAGAATATATCAATCCTAAGACCACATAAAAAACTAACTTAATGCAACAATGGAACTACATCAACTTAGATTTATGGGAGAATTTCCAGAAATAATGTAAAGACAAGCATTTCAAGGTAAATTTTTTACATTCTACTATCCAATTCACGTTAATGTCTTGTTTTATAACATTTGTATTTATAAACTAATGTATCCTTTAGTCAATAAGAATTAAGTGAGTCTAATCAAAAGAGGTGAAAGAAGAATACATTTCCATATAGGCTCTCCTAGGAAGGTTACAAAAAGCTAGAAAAGGAAACTGGCGAAACTTCTTCCATTTCTCACATAGAGTTATGAAAGCAAAGGAAAGTAAACAAATAAAGGTAGTACATGATCCCAGCAAGTCATTACGAAAAGGATTGTAAATGTTAAAAATTATACTAAAATATATTTTTTTAATTTTTAAGCTTTAATTTTATTTAAGTTGATTCTAATCATCAATTCTTTATTAATTGTTATAGGAAACTCTCACATAATAAGCCTTTTAATGTGAATTTCAACTAGTTTGGAAAAATGACATCCTGATTGCAACTTTGGGAACTAGAAAGTATCCTGCCTATGTTTAGGTTGTGAGACATAATGTTGGTCATAAGGAGGTTTTCACCCAGCAAGGTGTTATCTAATAGGATATTTGAGTGCCAATTTAACTTTCCTAAAAGTGAGGGTTACCAAAGATATTAAATGAAAACTTAATGCAAACTTTAAGACAAAGCTACAATAAATGTAGGAGCAACATTTACAAGCACAACAACTTATGTAATAACAAGGTGAGCTACTTTGCATCCTATAAGAATAAGAAGCTAGTTAATGTACCATAACTTTTAGTTTGATAGCATTGTCCAACTAGCCCATAGGTTCATTGCTTCTACAGATGAGTTAACTTTTATGACCAATGTCTAGCTAGCTAGGCAAACTCTTGATCAGAGGAGGTGTACTAACCCTTTCTTAGCAAAAAGGAAACACTAACACTTAATACACAAGCCACCATGGCAAAAGAAATTTTGAAGACTATACTTAAGTAAATGTCATATTTAACCTTGAAACTTTTTCACTTAAATCTATTGATAAATTAGGTTTGCCATAGTAAGGGTTTACACTGCATTGTGTGGAATTCAATGTGCTGTAATGGTGGTAGGACCATCTCTGTAAAAGGTTATAGATAAGTGAATTTAGGTAAGCCATCAACTACACCATCGACTATTACTTAACAATCAAGTTAAGGTGGTGATTGACAAGCTCTTGGCCTAAAAAGTTAAAGTTAAATGTTTGGATAGTGGATAAAGCCCAAGGGACCTTTATCATATGGTTAATAACCTTCATTCAATATCCAAAAGAGGTATAATAATGTATTTTATGTGTGTCATTTCATATTGAAAATTAATATAAAACCTATTCTAACATGTAAATAAGATGAGTCTAAGTCAAACCTAAAGGAATAGCTAACAATTAATGAAAATAATAGAAAATTTGATGGAGTTAGAAAGTAATTTTAAATGAACAATTAAAAGAAAAAAAGTATAGCTAATAGAATATAAACACTTAGTTCAAGGAATTTCATGCTCTAATTTTTAGATTTATCATAAACCTCTAACAAAATTTATAATTGATTCAATTACTTTACCAAAAAAATTACCTCGATGCCAATAGCAATCATGTAAAGTTCCAAATTATAATTAATTTGTAATGAGCACTTAAATTAAACTCCTATTCTTGATTTTAATTCAAGATATGTGCTTAAATCTATTTCCTAATAGCATTAAATATCAAGAATAAGGTTAAATTGAATTAACAACTTTACACAAGAAATTTGTTAATTCATTTTTATTTTTTCAAGCAACTAATGATTCACCTATGCATCAAATTACTAAAGCCTATTTTCTATTGATTATAATCAATCACAACTAATAATTGCAGTTAATTATTTCACTAAAGGCTACAATAAATAATCAACTAACTAATCATAATTAATAAACTATCTGAACAATTATTCATAATAAAAGTTAAAAAATGACAAATAATCAAATTAAGAGTAAAATCAAGAGAATAGTCTCAAAATTAAACCAAATTTAGGTGTTAATCCCTTAAACTTGATGTAGAAAAATTAACCATCTATGGTGATATACAAAAGAAACTTTGAGAAAAGGAGAAAGTTGTCTAAAGAATATATGTTGTTGCTTTTTGGAAACATACCTTTTTAAATCCAATTTCCTAAGCTAGAAAACTTAATAGGTCAAGTAAATATATCTCTAAAGGTTACAAATGATAGAGTCTTGCTCAATTTGAAAACCCATAGCCTAATTTATAAGTTAATCTACTAATAATATTTTATTATAATAATTTTCATCATTCATATTGAAACTCAAGTTTAACAATCAAAATAGTATAGTTTTACTAAACTTAAAATTTGAAAGTTAATGGATTGGGTCCTAGATAACTTTAGGCACTAGTTTCATCTTAATTAAACCTCTGAAATTCTAGATAAAGCCTAAAAATCAAAATTGGTTCAACTTAGGTAAATATAAAGCGTTAACTTCATAACCATTTTTTACCTTCAAAATATCTAAATTGAGCTTCAACCAAAACATGAAAGTTTTAGAACTCGTTATTATCTTTTAAATGATGTAAAGATCTTCCAATTTTGACATCTAAAACTCAAATTATAACTAAAAACCTAAAATAATGTAAAAATATAACATTAACTAAACCATTTAAAAATTTTGGAAAATTATCACCCAATCATATGATAAAGCCAAATCCCTAAAATTGAGCATATTTAACACATCAAGAGGTATAAAATAGAAGAAAATAATATAGATAAAATTTTACAAATTAAATTCTTCCACACTTAGCCTTTGCATAATCTTAAGCAAGCACGACTTTATTCAAAATTAAAAATAAAATAGTCATTATTCAAAGACTTTAAAATTATAAAATTTATAAGCAAGATTTAATCAAAGCCATAAAAAGAAATAATACATCACAAACAAAAATATTGATAAACTCAAAATTAATTAATATAGCAACTTTATTCAGAAATGATAGATCAAATTAGTAAACCTTACAAAATTTACTCTCCAACTCTCAAGTGTCTAGGATAAGTATTTCACTCAAATTCATTCCAAGAATATACTTTACTATAAGTTTTCTTATTATCTAATCTCCATTACTCAAACCATATATATAACACAAATAAAAAATACTTTATTCAAGATTTTAATAAGACTAGGAAAAAGAAAAAAATGAAGATATGAAGGTTAAAAATCAAAGAAATCAAAAAAGTACTTGAAACATAAACATATGAGTAAATTATGATTAATTACAACTTAATATAATAACCTAAATTATAATACTAAACATTCATTAACTTCTTTCTTTTTCTTTTATTTCCTAATTCTTTTTTTCTTATTCTTCTTTTTCTCTTTTTTTCACTTTTCTTTTCTTCTTTTAATCATTCTTTTGCATAATTTTTTTCTTTTTCTTTCAATTTCAAGGCAACCTTGAAATTGAAGTTGATGATTTTTCATAACAAACACATAGACCTCTACATTTATTGAAGAATCCATTTCAAAAATTCAAATGCTCTACTAATTATAAAGTTAGGTAAAGATACTTATTTATTATTAGAAAACATGTTAATGAGCTAAACAACAAAAAAGGGCAACTTGGCTTAAGAAGGTTCAACAAAAATAAATTTTCAAGATTAGCTATTTAGCACTAGTTTAAAATAAGGAATGTCTTTATCATTGTGTGCATGCATGTACAAATTAGAATCTTAAAAAAGATCAAAGCAAGTTCTAAAAAAACAAATTTCATGGAAGAATATCATGCAAGAAGGAAAGATAATAATAGAAATACTTAACATAAGACTTAAAATCTTACAAGGGATGTCATGCTACCAAATTCAATCTACAAATTCAAAATCTATCACTACATTATTTAATTTTAAAAAGCAAAATAATTCATTCAATCATTTTATAAACCTTATCTAATTTCAATTGGATTTTATTCATGAAAAATACAAAATGTCTATTAATGGGAAGCAATAAAAAAGACTTCAAATAAATGAAAAATACTTTTTTTAAAAATTCTTTTTTTAAAACTTAAAAACATCAAAGGAAATATGAGGATTTAAAGGAAAGCATAAAAGAAATCCTAGAATTCTCTCCCTTACAATTAAAATTCACATTATCCTTAATGTAAAGTATATTAAGAAGAAAAAAGATAATAAACAAGTAATATAAAAGATAAAGGAAAGAGAGAAAATCTGAGGTGGCTAGTAAGCCACCCTTGGATTACCTTCTAAGAAGTGCTTTTTTTAAATATTTTTGGCTACATATTGTAATTGCTTCAATTTATAAACTATTGCTTCAAATGGTTCCAATGAGGCACATTTCAATTGGATATGTAGTCATTCCACTTCCAAAATTTGTCTGTACATAAACCCCTTACTAAATGCCAACCTTAAAGCATTTTTTATTCAAATTCAAAACCATCCTACATTATGGACTTAACCAGGTTAAATAAAAAAAATTTAAATTTTAGAAAGATCTTTCAAAACTTTGGAAACATTAAGTTTATCTATCACTTTTTTTCTTGTTTTTCTCTATTAACCTCCTTTTTGAATATATTAACTTCCACCTTGATAAAAGTCTCTAACATTGCTTCTTCTTTTTCCTCTTTCTTGGTAGTTTTAAAGTATTAGGAAAAGGAGGATAAACCTAAAAAAAAAGCAAAAAGAATGAAATTAGGTGCAGATTATACCTTAATATCAAAATCTTTAGTCTCTTTTTCTTCTAGTTATTTACTTGCCAAGTAAAAGGTGGAAGGTAATTGGCTTGCATATTGAATTTCCAATCTACTTACTATAGTTGGAAGCTATCCCATCTTATGCTCTATATTCTATATAAAGTCCTTGGTTTCCTGTTGAAATTGATTTAAGTTAGCTCTAGTTTTCCTTGCAATGGCACCAAAATTTTTATATACATCATTTCACACTAAAAATTAATATCGAATCTACTTTAACACATACGTAGAGTGAGTCTAGACCAAACCCTAAAAAAATAGCCAATAATCAATGAAAACAATAAAAAGAAAGGGGTTTTAGAAAGCAATTTTAAATGAAACAATTAAAAAAAATTAAAGTCTAATTAATTAAAGACAAAAACTTAGTCTAAGGAATTTTATACTTCAATTATAAGACTTATCATAAACCTTTAAAATTGACTCAACTACTTAACTAAAAACTTACCCTAATAGCTACTAGCTATCATGTAAAGTTCTTAATGATGATTAATCTAGAATGAACACCTAAATTAGCCTTCTATTATTGATTTAATTCAAGATACACCCTTATATCTAAATAGTAATAACATTAAACATCAAGAACAATAATATAACCAAATTAACAACTTTACATATGAAAATTACTAATTCATTCTTTATTTTTCATAAGGAACTAATGATTGAATTACTACTAATTACAATTAGTCACAATTAAACTACATACAAGAATTAATTGTAATTAATTATTTAGTCATAGACTATAATAGATAATTAACTAATTAATTATAATTAACAAACTATTTAAGTAATCATTCATAACAAAAGTAAAAATGTAAGAGATAATTAAATTAAAAGTAAAATTAAGATAAAGGTCTCAAAATCAAACCAAATTAGAGTGCTAATTCTTAGAAATAATATAGAAAATTAGCCACCTATAGTTATTTATAGAAGAAACTTTAAAAAAAGGAGAAAGCTATCTAAAGAATATGTATCCTTGTTCTTTATATGTGCACCCTTTTAAATTTAAGGGGCTATTTAGTTAGGGGTATTTAGGAAAAAGAAAGGAAAATTGCAGGGTTTCATTCCCTTTATTTTTATTTAGTTTAGAAAAAATTCATTTCCTTTCCCCCTTTTCCCTTAGTGGGATTACCCCATTTAAAGGAATGGTGATTCCTCCTAACTCCTTAGAGAATCCCATTTCCTTTCCCTATTTTCTCTTAATAATATTATTAAATAATTATTATATATTAATAATACTATTTAATATCAAATATATAATAAATATCATAATATTATAATACTATATTAATAATATTATAATATTTTAATACTTATTATTTTTAATATTATAATATTTTTAATATTAATAACTAATAATATTAATAAAATGATAATAAATAACAAATAAATAATAATAATTATGATAAATAATAATAAATAAATAATTATTATATATTAATAATATTATTAATATTTATTTAATTAATAAATAATTTTATTAAATATTAAATAAATAATAAATATTATAATATTATTTAATTATATTAATAATATTATAACATTTTTAAGTTATAAAAAATTAAAATTATTAATCAATAATAATTATGATAAATAATAAATAAATAATAAATATTATAATATTATTTAATTATATTAATAATATTATAAAATTTTTAAGTTATAAAAAATTAACATTATTAATCAATAATAATTATGATAAATAATAAATAAATAATAAATATTATATATTAATATATTATTAATATTTATTAATAAATAAATAATTTTATTAAATATTAAATAAATAGTTAGTATTATAATATTATTTAATTATATTAGTAATATTATAATATTTTTAAGTTATTAAAAATTAATATTATTGAAAATAATGATTAAATAAATAATAATTATTTTATATTAATAATATTAATAATATTTATTTAATAAATAAATAATATTATTAAATAATAATATTATAATATTATTTAATTATATTAATAATATTATAATATTTTTAATAATTATTATTTTTAATATTATAATATTTTTAAATTATTAATAATTAATAATATTAATAAAATAATAAATATTAAAAAATAATTAAATAAATAATAATTATTAATATTATTATGATAATATTAATTATTATTAAAATATTAATAATAGTTAAAATAATAAGAGTAATAATAAAAATAATATTAATAAGATATTAATAATTAATATTAAATAATTATAAAAATTATTTTAATAATAATTATAAATATATTATTTTTTAGTTTAATAATTATTAATAAAGTGAATTAAAAATACTTGATTCCTTTTCCTGTTTGAACCAAACAGATTGGGTAATCAGGAGTCATTCCTTTTCTTTCTCCCTAATTCTTTCCTAATTCCATTCCCTTTCTCCAGTTTGAACCAAACGGTCCCTAAATTCCTAAGCTACAAAATGTAATGGTCTAAGTAAATATGTCTCTTAAGGTTACAAAAAATGAGGCCTTGCTAATTAGAAAACTTATAGCCTAATTTATAATTTAATCTACTAAAAATAGAAAATTTTATCACTTAGCTTGTAGTTCAAGTTTGACCACCAAAATAATATAGTTTCACTAAACTCAAAACTTCAAAGGTGTTAGGCCAAGTTTTAGATAACTTTAGGCATTGGTTTCACCATAGTTGAATTTTTGTAGTTCTAGATAAGGCCCAAAAACTAAAATTAATTCAACTTGAACAAAAATAAAGCATCAATTTCATTACCATTTTTAACCTTTAAAATATATAAACTGGGCTTTGATCAAAATATGAAAGTTTTAGAATTCCTTAGCTTTTGAATAAAATAAAGATCACCTAATTTTAACATATGGAACTCAAATTATAGTCGAAAACTTAAAATGGTTTAAAAATCCAACATCAACGAAATTATTTAAAAATATTTGAAAACCATCACCTAATCACATTGTAAGGCCAAATCCCTAAAATTAAGCATATGTGGCATACTAAAAGGTATAAAAATAAAAGGAAATAATATAGAAAAAAATCTTGCACATTAATATTCCCCCTATTACTAATTTTTTATATATATTTTTTAAAGTTATTTTAGCATTATTATATAAGATGACTAACCATCATTATTTATGTTACAACAATCTCTTGATTGTGCTCAAAAGGAGCTACAATGACAACTATTGAAAAAAAAAACTTTATGTTATTTTCATTAAAAAAAACTTCCATTTGACAACTATTGAAGTTTATGGAGCTTAATATGACTTGAATCTAACTCTAAATCATTAAGTTTGTGTTATTTTCTTTGACCACACATAAATTAATTGAATTACTATCTAAATTTTATTTTATCTCATGGCAATCCTTCTAAAGCATTATTATGATTTCTTGTCATTGGCAAATGTTATATATGGATTCCTAGATCCAAATTAACTCAATATGCAATCTGCACCAAATGAGGATAAAAGGTAAGAGTACATTATCAAGGCTTTACTATATGATCCTAAGAAAAAATACTACTTCATGCTATACAATGAACAATAAGTCTCATTTATGCATCAGTTATGATATTTTTTTCTTAAACTAATTTTGATAACTTAGTTATTACTTTGTGTTGTAGTCATCATTAGATACTTGTCATGGTAATGCCAAGGAGCAAGATGATTTACTAGATAGATCTTTTAATGGGAGAAATGTGATCCATATTGAAAAGTTCCTTAGAAAGAGCTCTAACCATAGTTTTCAAGCACAACTTGAAACTGGAGTTAGGCAAATCTTTAAAATAGGAAAACGTGTAAGTGCATTATTAATAATAAGATTATATTATGTTTAACTTGAAAAATTAGGCATCAATGGGATCAAACTAACCTCTTATTTTATTGTAATTCCTAAAATAGGTTGGAAATATGGAATGTGATTATTATGTCATGCATAACATACACGATTTGTTGTTTGCTTATAAACTCCCTATTAAAGTAATCATTTGCTTATTCATAGCTCATCACATGCTAAATTAATTAACTAAATTAGTCTTGATGATAACATGTTATGATCATGTACAAATTACAATACTTCAAAGAGAAGCCCTAACTAAAGAAGAATTTGATAAGGTTAGAGAACTTTAAACAAGATATTTCCTCTCAAGCAAAGCTCAACCATAATGAATGACTTTAGATGTTCACAAATATCATTGGTGGTTATAATTAATTAAGTTGTTCTAAATTAATTATTAACAGTTGGCTTAGATATAAATGACTTATTGTAACTTGTATTTTGATGTGTAATAAGAGCTCAAAAAATTTGTATAAAAGCTTTTATAATTAATTATATTGTTGTCAATCATTATCTCATTTTGTAATGGTTGTGTAATTTATTGCTACAGGTGTCAATTAGTTCTTTCTTATGTGTTAATTGGTTCTTTTTAACAACGTTTTTAAAAAAATTAGTACACAAAATGTCAATTTTCTATTTAAGACTAATGTCTTTTAATTTACAATATCAGTTGTCTATAGAATTGATGTTATTTTGTTTGTTAGTAGGATGACATTATTAAAATTTACACATCATTTTTTTACAAATAACCAACAGTTAAACCTAATACATTGACCTAAGTTGAAAATAAAGAGAATGAAGCAATGAAACCATTTGCAAATTTCATCTTAAGGCTCTTCTAACCCTAAAGTGATTCTTTCTCTAATAACGCATGCTCTCTTTCTAACCTAAATATAATTATCTTTAATTTTATATTTTTGCTTACCAAATTTTTTTACAAGAATAAATCTCTATTAGCCCATTACTAAATCTAGAGTTATGTACTTATTGGAAAAATGTAAGATTTAAAAGGAAGAATTTGTTTAATTTTTATTTTTGTTCTTAAAATTTAGTTTTAATTTTATATTCTATTATATTTTATTGCCTTTCATTTTGATATAACTTTTATAGGTTTGTATAAATAAGAAATTTGATTTCTTCATTTTTTTTATCATTTGGTCATATTATCTACTATTTATTTATATGAAATATATATCATTATTTTTCTCAAAATTTAATAAGTGCTCATCGCATTTGCAAGAATTGGATTCAATCATGCTTTTCTAGAAATATTAACCTCACATATTGAATAACAAGTAGGAAAACAATATTTACTTCATCATCCATCTATGGTTGGTAAAACCTCTCAGTTTTCAAACTTTACTAATAAGATTTATTATTTAAAATTACTATCATTGGGATTCTGTAGTTTCACTTAGGATATTGTCTTCTATTTTTAGATATAATGTTTTAGAAAACTAAATATATAGGGTATAGAGAGGATCCAGGAAGGAGGAATTAGAGGAATAGGTTAGGTTTATCAGGGAAGAACTAGAATAAGGGTAATAGGATTGATGGGGCAGAATATACCATATTAATTCTTAATATAAATTGAAAATATATATCTAAATTAGACATCAATTATTTATGAAAGATCGAAATTGAATATTACTTTCCAAATCTCCAACATAAGATATGATGTTAGGTTTTTTATATCATAATTGATGTTATTATGATATTTTATGATTATTTTTCAATTGATGTAAAATCTTATTTACAATAATACTTAATTAAACATTGGTATTAAACTAATGTCTAATCCTCTAAACACTCAACATCAATCAATTATTTTGTAGTAGTGGTATATCTCAAACCCTTATTATATTTTATAAAGGTTATATATGAAAATTAGGATTTTCAAGATCTTTATTTATGCATGTTGATAATTTAACTTAGTTTCTAAAATTAAGACATATGAATGTTCTACATAAATATTATATTAAAATTAACAAGTTCTTTACTAAATGCTTAATAGAAATGTGCGTGCGTGCGTGCATGCGTGCATACACACGTATAAAACACATAGATTTTAAGCATTTGTTGTCAACTTTTTGTAAAATGCCATGAACTGCTTCAAAGCCTTAAAAAACATACTCTTTGACTTTTAATATAAACATATAATATATTAAAGTCAAAGCCATTAGTTGAATGCTTGTAACTTGTGCTTGTTAAAGGCCATTGATTTCAATCATTATTTTGACTATTAAACCTTTATGGCTTGTAGCTAAAGATGTCATTTAGACTTCTTGCTAATCTTTTACTTCATTAATAGTTTTTATGACCATTAAAACCTTTTATTGCAAGAGCCAAAGTAATAATTTATAATGTTAATTATATAATCTATAAAATCATAAGTTATTATTTTTATAGAATCAAGATCATTTAAACCATTAAAATCCCATTTATAATAGGTATTTGGTGGCTATATGTCCATAAGTTACAAGATTGTCATCCTTAGAATCTTTTTTAATTTTTGTACATTTAATTGTAGTAAATTTTAATTTTAGTTTATGAAAATATATTCAATGCATAGTAAATTCTTTAACATACACAAAATAGGTGGAATCCATTTGCGTACCACTTGTTTTGCCTAAGGGTATGTGTTAAGTGCAGGTTCAATAGAGTGACTTTATCAATACTTGCATATATAATAAACCTTTGTACACAATTTCTTTCACTATTACAAAATAGTTGATTGACATTGAATGTTCAAAGGATTATTATTGAAATTCAATTAATGTTTAACCAAGCATCATTTTATATATGGTTTGAATGTCAATTTAAAAAATGTAGTAAAATATAGCAATTATGTTAGTTTTTATATTAGAAACAATTGATATTATTTAATTTCCTATTGTCACTCATTCATCTTTTAAGTAAACTAGCCCTCAACCCATCCTATTATTTCTCACTCATTCATCTTAAACTTTAACCTTATCCTCTTGTTCCTCACTTTTTCATTATTTGTATTTCTTCTATATTCCTAACTAAAAATAGAACTCGACATCTCCTATGACTTTACAAAATCTCAATTTCAATAATTTTAAAGAATAAACTAAATAACAAAAAGAGTGAAAATAGTGAAATGTCATATACGATACTATAATTAGAGATGGATACTTTGATAAATCTATCTTAATACCTATTACTAAATATATAAGTTGTGGACTCCTTAGAAAAGTCTCTTGAATATAATACCTGCAAATGTAATAAGCATTCATGAAAAATTAGTATATGATATTGCACATTTTCATATAAATAAATAGTGAATAATATCATAGAATGTCAAATATGATGAATAAGATTAAGTTTCTAACCTATACAAGCATATAACAATTGCATCAAAATGATAGTTAGGCAACAAAATATGGTCAATTATAAAAAAAAAACTAAATTGTAAGAATAGACACAAAAACTTAACAAAGCCTTACATTTATATTCTATGTTTTCATGGGAATGCATGTTCACACATGTATAGCAATGAGATACCAAAGCTTCAATCTTAGAAACTAACTGGTGAGCAAAAACACAAAAATAAAAAGAAGCATTTTAAGATTGGAAAAAGAATGCTCCTTATTAGACAAAGAACCATTTGAGGATTAAAAGAGCTTTATATTCTATGTTTTCATAGGAATGCATGTTCACACATATATAGCAACAAGATAGCAGAGCTTCAATCTTAGAAACTAGCTGGTAAGCAAAAACACAAAAATAAAGAGAAGCATTTTAATATTGGAAGAAGAACGCTCCTTATTAGACAGAGAATCATTTAAGGATTAAAAGAGCTTCCCAATGAAATTTATATATGGCTTAATGCTTTAATCATTTTATTTTTAACTTATGTCATGTTTTAACCTTTTCATTTTCAATTCATACTCAAAGTCAAAGTTTCCATCTTAGTTAAAACAAACAATTGATGCTTAAGTTTATATTAGATATCAATTAAGTAAAAGAGATTTTCATCATTAATGTGATGATATTGTTTCATTAAGTAATATTTAATGTTTGTTACTAATAAGAATTTATTTAGCTAGATACATATCATATACATTAAACTAAAAGTAGCTAACAATTTACATATACATCACAAATATATATATATATATATATATATATATATATATATATATATATATATATATATATATATATATATATATATATATATATATAAACCAAAATCCAAAACATAATTTATATATATATATATATATATATATCTCATAATATACTGGTAATAATTTTATAAATTAATTCTAAATCTTGTAATATACTAACATCATTTTTTGAAATGATCTATTTTGTTTTAAGTTAAATTCACTCTATTTGAAATCAATAGCATGAAAATTTTTATGTATTGTGGCATTTTTCTTACACAATCAAATAAATACAAACAATAATAGATTAAATGTAAATAAAACATATGAAAAAATAGATAATTTATTATGAAAATCAAAATTTTCATTTTATTTATTTCTATATTAGTACATGAACATACATAATGAAAAAAATTCATATTTACATTGAATTATATATTTTTAATTTATAATAAATACATGGCATCCCAACATAAATTAAAAGGAAATGAAGTTATCTTTTTCTTGTGATTCTTTCATATTGCTTGATGGCTTCTAAAGTATTTAATTTCATTAATTTTGTATATATTAATCTTGAGGTATTTGATTACTTTATTTACTATTAGCCTCTAACTATTCCCATGTTTTAATGCAAAAATGGAGATGCTACTTGTTATATGTGTTGTCTTAAACTTGGTAAAAAAATATCTTACTTATGTTATTCTAATTGGTACTATTCGATGCAGTAGTATTGAAATGGTTCTAAAATTTTTTAAAATTTTATGCATAAATATAAAATATGATTGTATAAAAATTATAATTATAATAAAATTATAGAGTATCCAAACTCACTTCCTTATAAATCATGTCTCCTATAGAGGGTAGGAACATTAATCATTAATATTTATATATTAATGAACTAAAAGTTATACGTTTACTTGCTAACTAAGAATTTCACAATTGTCACGGGATCATTAATCACTGGTATTTATATATCAATGAACAAAAAATTAACGTAATAAAAATCAAGTCAAGTTGAAAATAAATTTCAAAAAAGAAAAAAAGAAAATGAAGAGATCCATAATTTATTGAAAATAAAAATGGAATTTGTTTAATCGCGGTCTTGATCACGTGAGTTTTATGATACAATAAAAAACACAATTTTCCTGAGATTCGTCACACAATTTTTTATTTTATTCTACATGAAATTACGGTGTATAACTCTCTTCAATTTAAAATTAGCATGATAAAATTTAGCTACGATGAGGACCTTATCCCGACGGCTGATTATACCAAAACATAATAACCAGATTTGACTTCAATCGTTCGATGTTTTGCAGTATTCGCACACATCCCTAAACACAGGGGCAGAAAAATAAATTTAAGATTTTCTTTGACAAATATTTGATAATTTGATCCTTGATATATACTCCCTTTATTTTTTTTAAATATTATTTTATAAAAAAATTCTATTCATATTTAATTTTCATTTTGGAGAATAAAAAATATATTTATTATCTTCTTTCAAATATTACTTAATTAAATAAATACTTAACTTAATAACTTTACTTAGTAGTCACCTTTTAACAGAGAATATATTAATAAATTATAATTTATCTCTCCTAATATTAATATTATTTTTTAATTTTAGTGCATTAATCTTAAATGACATTAAGAAGTAATTATCAAGAACAAAACTCTTCTGTAAAATGAGATTTAATATCACATAATTCCTATGAAATTTTAAAATTTTTAGATAATTCTATTGACATTTTCAAAATATTGAACAATTGAAATTTCAAATTTTTCTAATTATTTTTTAGCACAATATAAACAAAAAAGTAATAAAAATTTCAAGAAAACACATACTTTACTCTTCCAAACGAACTCAAGTCAAATTTTAGCAATCTAAACGTATTAAAATTCATTCTTCCTTGTTAGAAATTTATTTTAGAAGAAAATTAATCTACAAATTGGCTGAAATATAAATTAAAAAAATTAAAAAGAGTCATGTTTCATATAGCTTTTTTATATTTTAATTAAAGAAACTTGACATTTCAATTTTTTAAAAATTTTAAAAAAATCATCCGTAGGATGTAAAACTACAGGGGTGATGATATTAAGCCTTTTTCTACCAAAAAATAATAATAATAAGCCTTAATTTATTATTTGTACATTTGTTGATAGAGAAATTATATTTTATTCATTTGTGGTTTTGCTAATCTTCAGTTTTTCAAAATGTATTTTCATGCGTTATAATTTATTCACATATATTTTCTAATGTTAACATTTTGCATATATTTTCTAATGTTAACATTTTATCTATCTAAACTTTTTTCGTTTAACTTTTAACGGAATATTTCATAATGAGTGAGTTAGATAAATTCAAAGAAAATTATAAGAAAGTGAACTATATTTTTTCTCATATTTATGTGAATTGATATTTAATATTTTTAATTGAAATTAAAAAAATAATTAACCATATATTTTTAATTTAAACCTACAAATTATATGTTATTATCATACACATTACAAGACTAATATATTTGAATTTTTATTAAAAATTTTGGATATGATTTTGATTGATTTCACTTAATTCATTTATTATGAAATTTTTCATTAAAAATTGAATCGAAAAAAGTGTAGATGAACAAAATTTTAACAATAAAAAATATGAGTAGGTAAATTGCTAAGTTTGAAAATATAAATAGAATAAGTAAAAATCAATGAAATTACTTACGAATAAAATGTAATTTTTACATTTCCAATAATTTGATGAATTTAATGGTACAAAAGAAAGTATACTAAAAATATATTTTAATTCCTCAAGTTTTTAATTTTTATCAATTTAATTTTTGGAATAAATTTTTTTATTAATTTAATTTTTAAAATTTTAAATTTAAGTAAAATTTAATCCTTCACAGAAATTAAATTGATTTAAAATTTTATCCTCATAAAAATTAAATTTTATTTGAACTTAAAATTTTAAACATCAAATTAACATAATTTTTAAAAGTTAGATCGATAAAAATTAAAAATTTGAAGTATTAAAAAAAAGATTTTAGTTAAAAAAAATAAAAAGGCGAAACGTCAATCACTCTAATTTAATTGTCTATAAAAACAAATTGACTTGAGTCAGCAAAGCGCCAAGAAACTTGCTGCCTTCTTCGGTGCGAAGAAACCAAATTTTCTCTGCAGAATCCCCAAATCTCCGATCCCTTTTTCCTCTGCAAATCCGATGTCTATCTCCATTTACGATCACGCTCTTCCCTGTGACACTCACAATCTCTACGAAGTCACCTTCTACACCGACAACATCCAAACTCTAGTCACCGACGCCCCATTCATCGTCGATCAATGGCTCGACGAAATCCAGCGCTTCCACCGCCGCCGTCTCCGTGAGCTCATCGTCGGCCTCGACGTCGAGTGGCGGCCCAACTTCAGGCGCAACATGCAGAACCCCATCGCGACATTGCAACTCTGCGTCGGCCGCCGCTGCCTCATCTTCCAAATCCTTCACGCCCCGAGCGTGCCCCAATCTCTGATCAACTTTCTGGGGAACCCTAATTACACGTTCGTGGGCGTCGGGATCAAATCTGATGTAGATAAACTTTGGGGAGATTACGAATTGAATGTGGCTTCCTTTGTTGATCTTCGAACTCTGGCGTCTGAGAGATTGGGGGCGAATGAATTGAGGTATTCTGGACTGAAGATTTTGGCAATAAGGATTCTTGGGAGGGAAATAGAGAAGCCGAAGAATATTTGTAGGAGTAGGTGGGATAATCCGTGGCTTACTGCCACACAGGTACAGTATGCTTGCGTTGATGCCTTCATTTCTTTTGAGGTTGCAAGGCGTTTGTATTATGAGGTTTGATTAGATTCTGTTATGGTGTTTTGATGGATAATTAACTCTGAGGAATGTTTGAGTATTTGGTAATTTTACTAAAAATTCATGAATGATAACTAATAGAGATGAATGATGCTAATTAAAATATTGCTCTATGATGCATACTCTAATGGTGTATTAGACAGGTTATGATGGTGGCTGGATTTACTTTGCGAATAAATAAATAATGATTAAATTATGATACATTTTATTGGAGTTGGTTTTTATTTAATTATAGATGTGGTTAAACTTAAAAAAAAAAAAATCAGATGTCACTTAATTTAAAAATTCTTGATATTTTATTGGAATAGTTGAATAGACTTATTTGATTTGCCAATTGATCCATGCAAATCCATCATGAATAAATAGGATCAAATAAGCATACAAAAATTACAGTAGAGATGTAAAATGGGTTGTAAATTACGAGCCAACCCATGATCGCTATGCGAGCCGCAATTCATTTTTACAAATATGAATTTTAAAAATTGAACTTGTTCATTGATGTAGGTATTACAAACCAAACTGTCATGAACTTTGTTTGCAATGAACCAGTCTATATCTATAGAGTTGACGAACTTTCATTTAGGGCCTATGTATTGGCTTGTGATTACAAGTTTAGACAAGTTTGGACTTATTAAATTGAATTCGTTTTAAACACAGATAATATAAATTGACCCAATTTGTTGTGGAGCAACTCATATTCGCATGGGTGACTTGTTTGATAGGCCTAAATTGTAGAACAATTAAACAGTAAAATGGATCCATACCAAAAGGTGGATATAAGGTTTGTTTGTTTTTTATTTTTTTTTTTAAAATAAAAAACTTGTTTATCAATTTATTTTTAGAATCTACTTTTTAAGAATTATTCTCTAAATGTGTAGCTTAAAATAAAAAAAATTAAATTTACTTTCTTGTTTTGAATATTAATTTTATAATTAAATAAAATATTTTAATATTTATAATATTAATTACCCTCTAATCTTAATTTTTTTAATTTAAAAATAGTTTTTGAGAAAAAATAATTTTTAAAAATAACTTTTAGAAACACAAAAATAAAAATATTCCCAAACACATTCACAGTTTTTTTTTCTTTTGTTTGAAATTATAGTTCCCAATTAAAAAAAGGGAGTTTAGGTTAAAAATCATATCTTTGTCTCCTCAAAAATAATAAGAAAATGATAAAAGGAAAAGGAAGGAATATGGATCCCTTAAATAGAGGTTTGTGAGCATTCTTTTTAGCTGTTCAAAATCATTTAAATTTTTTTAAAATAATTTTAAATATAAAATAATAATTACAAATTCTAAAATAATATATATTATAATATTTTTTATTCAAACTAACAATTTAAAGTTAAATAAATTATAATAAAAATTAATTAATTTTAAAACAATTAATTTATAAATAAAATTATTAATATAAAAATAATTTATTTAAATTGAGTTGTATTGATATTTAAATAGTTGAATTTTGAAATAAATATTAAAATGATTGGATAATAATTAGTATAAAATATTAATTTAATTTGAAGATAAGAAATATAAAAAATAAAATAATTTAATTATTCGAGTTCCTTTCTTTCTTTTTTTTTGGTAAAAAAGGAAAATGTATTAAAAAATAAGAGAAGTTAAGTTATAGGAATACTCTATATCTTGCATTTGATTTTAATTCTGCTAAGGCACCGCTAAATTGCTTTTCACAAAATTATTTGTATCTTTGCGAATGTGAGATTCTAACGTGTTCTTCGCGACAAAGTAGATCCTTTCCTTACTTTATTAGAAAAGAGAGGACAAAGACTTCAAGGTAATATCGGCATCGCTTTTGAGCATCCAAGTTTTTTTCCCTTTTTATTTTATGTCCATTTCTGACGCCTTCTTTTAGGCATTCAAATTTCCTTTTTCTCTTTAATCTTATATCTATTTCTCTAAATATTATTTGTATATTCATTATATATAGAGAGAATATATGAAAGAAAAAAATATTTTTATATTAAAATAAAATGAATGAATCATAATTATCAAATTTAATATCAAAAGGTTAGGTTTAAAATGTAAAATTAAATAATATTTTTAAGTATGTGATAATTTTAAGTGATTACGTAATCTTTATTAGTATTTTAATTTTAGTCATCAATATAAAATTTGATGATTTTTATTTTTTCTTTTTACTTTTCACATAAAAATATTTCTCTCACTTAATAAATCCCTTATATATATATATATATATATATATATATATATATATATATATATATATATATATATATATTATTAGCGACCTTTACTTTTTTAATTAAAATAAAAATTTTATGCTATTAAAAGATATAATAATTATTTTATTACCACTATTAATTTTTTAATTTAAAAAGTATATTTATTGTAAAATTAAAAGAGAATGAATAAAATTAATTTAAATATTTTAAATAATTATTTATTTAAATTATTTAAATACCTTTATTCTTAAGGCTTATGAGCCAAAATCAACATTTCTAATACTAGCCAGTACTAATAGCATAATTATTTATGTAATATATAAATAATAAAAAATAATTTTTAATAATGTTTAGTATGTTATTCTATTTAATCAATTGATAATTTTGGACATTTAACATATGATAGTTGTAAAAGTTTGGTGAAAATTAACTTGATATATTATAAAATAAAATAATTATTTATTTATGTTATATTTAAATAAAAAAAGTAATTTTTGACTGTAGTTAATAAAAGGTTCTATTTAGTTAAGTGATAATTTTAATAATTTAGCATACAAAATTTATAATAATCTGGTGACAATTAATATGATATATCATAAATTTATAAAATTATTTATCTAATCCATGTTTACGTAGCTAAAATAATTTTTGACGATGGGGAATATGTCTCTATGTTTTTAGGTGATAATTTGATAATTTAACATATGAGAGTTGTTATAATTTTATGAGAATTTTTTTATATATCATAAATTAATATTATTATTCATCTATGCAATTTTTAAACATGAAAAAATTAATCTTTGTCCATAATTCATATGTGTAGTTAGGCAGTAATTTTATTATAATACATGAAAATTGTAACAATTTTTTTAGAATTAATTTGAAAAGTAACAAACCAACATAAATATTTTATGCAAAATTTCGATAGTGAAATTATTCAACAAAAAAGTTTAAATAGTGAAATTAATTTTTGGTAATGTTCTGTTTATTATTATATTAACTTAGGTCATAATTTGGTGTAAATATAATTCAATTTAGCAAAAATTCGAAGAAAATTTGGTTTAGTACAACACGGATTTAGCATTTGGCATTTTAGATAACGAGGATAATCAATTTATAATAATTTCAAATTAAATCAAAAAAAAAATTAGCTCAAGAGTTTTTAAATTTGTGTGATGAAAAAACATATATGATCCAAAATTTTTAAATTTGTGTGAATAAAAAAATGGCTCTTGACCTAACTTTCTTTTTATTAACTTATTATTTTGTCAAAAAAATTGAGGCAAAAATAAAATTAAAATAAATCATTGTCAAATTTGAAAGGTTTTAAAGAAAATGGTGGACTTGAAAATCCCTTTCATATAAGCAAAATGTCATTTTTTTTATTAGTGTATCAATTAAGGTATTGATATCATAATTATAATTTGGATATAAAAGAAAAGAACTATCCTATTTTCTAATGTAGAGCTTCCGCACAATTTATAATTATATTTAAGTGATAAATAACTTAGAATAAATTATTATTATTATTATTATTATTATTATTATTATTATTATTATTATTATTGTAAATCAAAGGGTCCATGGCCTAAAAAGAAAAGAGACTAAAGGTGTGTTTGATAATATTGAAATGTTTAATGTTGAAATTAAGCATTGAGTTTTAAATACTAAATTTATTAAGTGTTAAATTTATAGAGTTAGAATAATTTCATATTTTAAGTCCTAAATTTAATTAATAAGTCTCAAACTATTGAAATTTTGTATAATTTTAAAATTATCCTTAATCTTAATTTAAAAAATTTTATGGATCACATTTTTAATGCTAAATCTAAAATTTTATAAAGATATGTATATAATTATTAAGTATTGAAATAAAGCACTAAATTTAAGTGATAAATTTATAGTATTTGAATTTTAAGTGCTAAATGTAGATAATGATTTGAAACTTTTATCAACAAAATACTCAAATTTTGTACAATTTCAAAATTATATTAATTATAATAATTATGATTTTAAAAATTTTATATAACAAATCCTTAAATGATTTAATATATGTATATATGTATCTAATTATAAAAAAAATAGAGATAATATGAGATATTTTTATTCAATAAAATCTTATCAAAATAAAAATAGTTGTTGAGTTGTTGAATTCATTTAGCAAGGTAACTGCTGTTGAATAAATAAGCATATTTTTACTATATTTAATATTCAATCCTAATAAATTAAACAAATAAAATTTAAAATTAAACTTGAACCTATTCAATTCAGTTAAGCACTGAATTAGTATTTTCAAATATTATAGAAGTGAATCTTTGCTAAATTTAATTTTTAATATAAATAAATTAAACAGATAAAATATAATTTTAAATTTAAATATGCTAAATTAAGTATTAAATTAGTGTTTTCAAACACATTCTAATTCATTACAACCTTGTGAGTTCTAAAGATTCCAACAATATCAGCAAAGAGGATTAAGAAAATATCTCGAAGAGGTCTAATGAAAGCATGACTACTGAGACTCAATTGAAGGTTGTAATTAGCCAATCAATCCCCACTCACATACCCTTCTCTTAAAGTATCAACATGCCAATTCCTTCTAATTAAGCCTATGATGGTGTTAATATGCAATTGGCCACGACACGAGTTGAAGCCTTTGAATCACCCTCCAATTGCACCCTTTTGTAACCTTTATCCCCAGAAAGTTGAAGGCCCAAACCACCCCAACACTCCCCCACAAAGGCCGAGCAAGTTCCCACGCGACGAGCAAAACCATACAACTGGTTCACGTTATAATCTCACAACAGATCGTCACAACCAGCAACATTGCAGTCTATTTTCACACAACCGTTGTTGTTTAACTTAGTCCAACTCAGTGGGGGATGCTAAATTACATCAACAAGCCCATGGTACAACGGTCATCCCTGGTAGCGTTAGAACCTAATGCCAGCATCACCCTGGTTCAATATAATCCTTCTCAGATTATTTCGTTTTTAGGTGGAAAGGGTGTGTTATTTGTCTTCCATTCTAAAAATTGGTGATAAGTTGTTATTTACATAGACCAATTGCTAAGAAAATTTAAAAGATAAATAATATGATGTATCTAATTAGAAAAGAAAAGGAGGTATAAAAATTCAATTTAAAATTTTTAAGGTAGAGGAATGTAATTAAAAATTGAATAAAATTATATGGGGTAATAGAGTAATTTGACCAAAATAATTCTACCCACGTGCCGTACGATATTTTCAATATTAAATTTAGACAAACAAAATATTCATCGCCATGGAATCCAGCTAGGACTAGATTTGAAACTTGATTGTATACTTAAATATATATGACTACCAAAATAATTTAATGATAAAAGATGATTTTTTGAGAATCTGGTGCAAAAATGTGAATATCATCAGCGGGTCTTATGGCTTATGATAGTGGAGCCTACATAGAAAACATGTCTCCGTCCCATTGTAATAGCGGAGTGATTATTCACACGCGTATGAAGTGTTTCTCGTTAATATATTACAATTTAGAACGCTCTAATTTTAGAAAATTTTTATAAAAGTCCTACTTATATGCAAATGCTTTTGATGATTAAAAGAAAGTTTTAAAGTAAAATTATTATTGCAGTCGCATGTGATTTGTCTCCATTCTAAGAATATTGTAATATGTTAATTATTCATGGAAAAAATATAGAATCCTCAATTCATGTAAACATGCTCAATACTTATAAGCAGATAAATTCTATAAATTAATAATTATATAATATACATGTACTTTCACTATATTCATATTTAGATGTAGAAATTTGAGAATCTATCAAATTACGATTTTAATCACAATATAATTGATACTGGTAATCATTTTTTGTCTACAATACAAATTAAGTTATAAAAATTACTTCTCTTGATCACTCTAATTATACAATATTATTTTTGAGAGGTTATATGACTGAATGTAAATGAGAACATATAATCTATCATCAAAATATAGGAATATGTATCCTATTTTAATAGAAGTATTTAATCGAGTAGGAAACAACTCGTTACCAAATCCTATCCATTTTAATTACCAATAGTTATTCTCATAAATTTTGCCCAAACATTATCATCACAAACGAGCAACCAAATTGGTTGATAATAGGATTCAAATATAAAATAAAAATTGTGAAAAATAATGATTTTTTTTTGTAACATAGAAATGATAAGACTATTAGTTAAGGATGACAATTCATATTATTCGGATCAATTTGATTATTAAATGTATCAAAACAAGTTACTCATTTAATTTATTTCATAATTTTAATTAATAAAAATTATATTATAAAATTATTTATTAAAATTAATTACTTATTATTTTTTATTAAAAATAGTTTTAATTATTAATGAAATATTATTTTAAATTTTTATCATTTTATTAAAATAAAAATTTTATATCTTTATTATATATACCTATTTATAATTTAATTATTAATTATTCTTAAAATAATATTTTTAGAAATTTAATAAAAAATTTTAAATGAATTACTATGTCAACCCAAAACTAAATAAATGTATTATGTTTATATTGAATTATCATATTGTATCAAAAATTATCATCCCTACTATTAGTGCACACATATAGAATCTTGGAATCAAACTTGGGATATAAAAGAAAACAATTCGTATTATTCAAATCAATTTATTTATTAAACATATGCAAACAAGTCACCCATCTAACTTGTTTCATAATTGTAATTAACAAATGTTGTATCATAAAATTATTTATTATATATAATTGCTCATTATTTTTTATTGAAAATATTTTTAATTATTAATAAAATATTATTTCAAATTTTTATTATCATTTTATTAAAACAAAAATTTTATATCTTTATTATATATATTTATTTATAATTTAGTTATTAATTATTTTTTAAATAATATTTTTAAAAATTTAATAAAAATATTTAAATAAATTAGCATGTCAATTCAAACTTGAATAAACGTATCGTGATTATGTCAAGTTATTGTATCATATAAAAAATTGTCATTCTTATTATTAATGCACACATATAGAATCTTGGAATCAAACTTGAGATATAAAGAAAGGCAAAACATTTAAATAACATCAAATATTATTTAAAATTTTACTGATTTTAATGTGCTAAGTATTATATTCTTTTTAATAATCATAGCTTTAGTATAAATTTTGTAAGTAAATATTATAAAAAATAAAAAAATTCTACCATATCCCGGAAGGTTCCAAACTTGAGATGATGTGATAAATTTTAGGTTATTAAATGATATTACAAAAATTTTTAATAATCTCATTTAATAACTTATATTTTATCACATTATTCTAAATTTAGAACCTTTCCAAATATCATAGCAATCTCCTTAAAAATATCATTTTTTTCACAAAATATAAGAGTAACCGCAAATGCAAATTCCCATGCACGTTTGCGAAAATGTTACCCTTACTTTTTATGGAAGGGCTTCATGGTTTCATAACATATTTAAGTGGAAATTTTAAGATAAAATTAATAATTTTATGAGTTGATACAGTAATATTTAAATTATATAAAGTTATCATTTTATTTTTAAATAATATAATTAAAGAATAAAATTATATGTATAAATTATTATTAAAAATAAAATTATAATTATAATTATAATTTTATATAAATTAGAACTTATTCTACCAGCATCTTACAAGTTGACAGCTAAAAGAGGTTAAAGTCGAAAATTATTTCATTGAGTCCGAGGAGTTTGCTCACCTTTCTTAAGCTTTAAGATAAGAATAAATAAATGAACTTTCTATTTTATTTAATTTTCCCTCATTGGTCTTTCTCTCCGTTAGCCTTTCACTGTTCTTAGTCTGTTTTTATGTCACTTTTCTTACGGTTCACAGTTCTGACAACTCTACCCGGCTAAAAGCTGACTGCGTTGGCTTCGCTGTAAAGTGATATGGATTCTTATTTAATATTCCTTCCGTTTCTATCATTTATGGTAATTAATTAATTTGGTAAATATTAAAAATAATTTAATTTATTTATTTTAATAAATTTTTATAATTATTTTTTATAAAGCTTAAAATAATTAAAAACAAAAAATAAATGAAATAAGTATAAATAATTTGAAAATATAAAATAATAAAATATTTATCAACAAAAAAATAAAATAAAATAATATTTAATATTTTATTAAAATTTTAAAATGATAAATAAAAAAATTTAAACACGATAATCAATAAAAAAAACAAAAGGAGCTTTAAAGGATTTTTATTCACACAGCCTTTATTTGGATGGGAGAGAAGTGAGAGGAGAAAGAAGTTAGGAAAGAAAGAACTTGGGGGAGAGAGAAGTGGGAGGAAAGAAATATTTCTTTTGTATTGTTTGAAAAGAGAGAAGTTAGGAAAGAAAGAAATTAAGAGAGAAGTAATTTCTTTTGTTTGAAAAGGGAAAAGTTAGGAGAGAAAGAAGTTGTATTTCTGTAAAATAACTTTTGTACCCCCATATATAATTTGTGAATGCAAGTGTATATTTTAAAAAATTGTATTCTTAAAAAATATAAATTTAATTATTAAAATAAATTTCAAATTAACAATAAATTCATTAATTAAATATTTTAATTTAATAATTAGAAATAAAATATAAATAAATATTTAAATAATTATATAAAAATTTATAATTATTTAAAAAATTATATAATTTTATAATTTAATCTTATTCTTTTAATACTAAATTCTATAGTTATTATTTACTCTTCTAATACCCATATAAAAATATTTTTCATTTGAAATAAATTAAAAAAAAGATGCAGTAGTATTTAATTTTTTAGATTAAATTAAAAATAAACTAGTGAAGCTAATACTTAGCATGATTGTATTCCACGCTTTCATTTTCTCACATGAAGCACATTCTTATTCTTAATTTAACAAAAACCACGTTTATGAGATTTTCCAATGCAAGCAAAAAGCACACAATGTTAGACCTCAAAAGTCCTGGACTCCAGGCTGTGCTTAAACAGTTTAGTTTTTCTTTCTTTTGAAAAGTAACAGAAATTATAATATATACGGATTTGTTTCTCATTTAGAATATGTATATTTTACATATATTTATCTTTCTTTTCTTCATATATATACAGAGGGAGGGCGTAGGGAGGAATCATATCATATTTTTTTTTTCAAAAACTGAAAATTTATATATTTAACTCACTTCAATTAAAAAATTTTGTCCTGTAATTGCGTGCATACATATGTGTGCAAAAGAAATTTTCTTACAATTATTTTTTTAATAAAAGGGAATAATAATTTATTTAAAATATATACATAAATTTTAAGTTTGAATTTTAAATTTGACAAGAAATAAAATTCATAAAATAATAATAATTGTAAACCACAATTGGTTCCAATAATGAAACACAATGAAGTAGATTTGTAAAATGACTGACAATTCGTAAATTAAATTTCTTAGAATTTATTTTGTTGTTTATAAATTTATACAAATTAATTTATTCAAATTAAAATTTGTATGAATCAATTTGAATCGAATTAATTCATGAATTTATAACTAAAATCAGTGAATATGTAGATTAAATTATGAATATCAATTGAATCGGACGACATAAGATATAATTCATTTTTTTTAAAGTTCATACAAATTTTAAATTTTTTATATTTATTAAATTAAATTTTATAAATTTATTTTATTAATTTATTTTTAATAATAATTTTTAATTCCTATTTAAATTTTTTTATGTTAAATTATATTTTCATGCATATAACACTATTATATAAATATACACCAACAAATTGATTGCAAGCTAAACTAAAACGTGACCATGAGAAAAATTAATTTAATAAAAAAAAGTTGGCAATGAAATAAAAAAATGAAAGAAAAGGTGGTGGGGTTGACTTGATTGAGAATGAGAAAGGAGCTACTGTTATAAGAGATATCGCCGTTTTGTAGCTTGGATTGGGGGAGCAAAGCAGTGAGAGATTGCGTTTGGAATAGAAAGTGGAATCCAAATAGAAGCAAACGAAGAAATCCGACCGTCTAGAGCACGATCTCCCCACCGTTTGGAAGACGCTCTGCTGCGACAATCACGGAACACCAAAGACGATGAATTGTGGCAACAACAAACAAGAGAGACGGGAGGGGTAGTTTATGGAAAACTGCTGCTTCAGTCCAAATTTCTCTTCCTTTCTCTCCAAAAGTGGAGAGAACTTTGTACAGTAAAAATGGTGGGGTCCACTGTTCTGTTTATAACCCTATTTCTTTCTTTTCCCACTTCCTTCTTCCGTTCCAAACAGGTGAAATTCGACGTTCAGACCCCAATTTCTTTCTTCCCACTTCTTTCGTCCCTCATTTCTCTAGTTCCAAACAAGGGCTAAAAGTGAGTCGCTTTGAGGAAAAAATTGTTTTAGGAGGTTTTTTTCTTTTTTCTTTTTCTTTTTTTGGTATAAAGAGAGAGAGAGAGATGCATTTGCTATAGTTGGTTAAAGGCAGCCTAAAACAGTTCAATATTTTACCCTTTATCCTCGACAAAAATGATGTCAGTTTTGCTCGATAGTAAATTAGTAATCGAGATCAAACAGAAAGGAAGGAGAAAAAAATCAGTATCGCCTATGAGGGATATCTTTATAGGTATAGACTTACATACCTAGTTTATAGGTGGGCATGTTATCTAATCAAAAACTTTTGTTGATCGATCTTTGATAACAGGTAAATTTTTTTTATTATATTCTATTTTATATTTTAACTCCATACCTTTTTAAATTTATGACAAAAGTCTAAAATATTATTTATCACTTATATTAAATTCTTTATTTATCTATCTATTAAAATTCTAATTTTTTGTACCCTTTATAAATATGTGGCTTTTATTTATAATTTTTTTTGCCTAAGGTTATAAAGTTGTTCCAATTTTTCTTCTTCTTTTTTTCTTTTCATCCTTATATTTCACTTTTTTAATTTATTCTTTCCTATCTCATAATTTTAATATAATTATTTAAAATTTTAAAAAGTTCAAAGTAATAAATAGAACTAATTCAATTAATCATATATATTTTATAACAAAAAATATTTAAAAATTACCTTATGTTTTATTTCAAAACAAATATACATTAATTAAGATTTTGTCAAAATTTTACAACTCACTCATCATTCTATTCATTTTATTTAACTTTACTTTTTTTATTTTTATTCACCTCTATTATTTATAATTCAAATCTCAATATTATTGAATAGTATAAATATAATACAAAATATTTTCTTTTTATTGCAAAAAATATTTTACATAACTTAAAGATTTGATTTAATTGAATAATCTAACTACGTAATTTATTTTTTACTCTTATTATTTTATTGCTCATATATTGTTTTCTTTATTTTCACTATTATTTGTTTTTCATTTTTCATTTCTTCATGTCTACTCATATTACTTGTAACTAAGATACTAATATCACTAAATTACACATATATAATATAATTTTTTATTATAAACATATTTTAAATATCTTAAAATTTTAATATATAAACTATTATTTAAATTAATCAATTGAATATATTTTTTAATAAATATGCTAAAAAATCAAACTTAAACATTTTAATAATTTAAAATTTTTTATATAAGTTTTTAAATACTATATTTTAAATTAAATATGCATTGATTGTAATTTGTAAAGGGTTTACAACCTATGTTCTATTTCAATTCTTTTTTTCTATTATATTACATTTTTCTCTTTTTTTTAACTTTTATTAATTGGGGTTTAGTGTTCGATATCGCTTTGTAGTATAAATATCCACAAAATATTTTTATTATAAATACTTTAAATAATGTAAGATTATCTAATTTAAATAAATTATTTAATTATATATATTTATCTTTTAACTCCTATCACTTTTCAAATTATGTATTATTTCTCTTCTTTTTGTTTGTTTCATTATATTTTTTTTATTTTCATTCATGTTTATTACTCAAATGTTAATAGTATGAAGATATATTTTATTTTTTATAAAAATAATATAAATCATAATTTTAATATTTAAAGTATTGATTAAATTAATTATTTACATATTTTAATTTTTAATAAAAATATTTAAAAATTAAAACCAAATTAATTTATTTAATTTTTTAATATGTTCTTGATATCAATTTTTAAGTATTATATTTTAGATTAAATATACATCAAGTGAAATTTCATGAAAATATTATAACTTATGCACAATTGTTATTTTTTTATCTACTTTATGACATTTTTTTGGTTCACTTCTATGATTTATAATTGATCAAACATTAATATCATTAGACATAACACAAAATATTTTTATTAAATAATATTTTAAATATGAGAAAATTTTTATTCAATTAATTAATTGACTGCATGTTCTATTTTTAAGTTTTATCACTTTATAATTTGTACATTATCTCTCTTTTTTTATTTGCCCTATTATGTATTTTTTATTTTTATATGTTTACTTATATTGTTTACAGTTAAGATGTTAATATTATTAAATAGTATATATATAATATAATATATTTTATTTTTATAATAATATTTAAAATAAGATAAAGTTCTAATATAAATATTATTAATTGATTTAATTAATTAATTATTATATTTTAAATAAAAATATTAAAATTAAAATAAATTTTATTTACTTATATATTTTTAATATTTTCTTAACATAAATTTTCACATGCTATATTTCAAATTAAGTATACATAAGTTAGGATTTTGTAGAATTTTGATGAGATGCTTTCCAGGTTTTGAAAATTAAGGAAGTAAAATCTAACCACCTTAGAGTTAAAGAGGGTAATTTACATTTTTTTTCTTTTTTAAATATATATTTTGTGTGATTTTATAAAATTTAAAGTGCTAGAATGCATAACTTACTTGATATTTAATTGTTAGAGCATAATTTAATATATATATATATATATATATATATATATATATATATATATATATATATATATATATATATATGTTAATTATTCTCTAGAAAATAGTTAGTCAATGTTCTTTAAATTAATTTGTCAAATGCTGGACAAATCATTTATCTATTTTTGTGGATTAAATTTATGCAATGAAATGGATTATCTCGTCAATTCTAACCAAAATATTAAAGGAAATTTATAGAAGTGATTATGTTAAGATGAGCACACAATCACAAATATTATTAAGAGATTTTTTATATTCAACATATTATGAAAAAAAAATAAAATTACATAAATATAAATAATTAATTAATTAAAATTATCAATTAGTTCAGTATAAATTAATAATTGTTCCATCATCTGACCACTAGAATTTTAAGTCAAAAATATTATAGCAATTGGATAAAAAAAATATTGACAAATCAATAAAATTTATCAATTTTCAATTTATATTTTCATGGGTGAGATTATTTTATAAATATTCTCTTTTTCTAGGTGAGGTAATTTTACAATTGTTATCTTTTTCATGGACTTAAACATAATTTCCCTTTCATTTCACCTAACCATTCGTTTCAAGTTGCCTTCACTTTGTAGTCAAAGATCTTGAGAGTTTTTTTTTGCCAAGTCAAACCATCTAATGGTGGATAATTTGACAAAGTAATAGGGTAATTTACCCTACTTTCTTTCTGGGACATAGAAGTCTACACCTACCTTTATATTAATTTCCATCTCCGGTGCAAAATCTCAAGGATGAGGAGGCAACATTCCAGGCTGGCGGGGTTTCCATCTCAAAGACCATTTTCTTATGGAAAAGGCGTTTTCATTTCAAACGATAGGGTTCATTTGTGGAATTAATAGAATAAATAAATCAAGTAATTTTTCTTTATTAGTAAAGAGTAATGTTGTGCTAGAAAAATTTTCAGATCATATGGTTTAGAATGATGCGGAAGCATGTTAACATAAATAAAGATTAAAGAAACATAAAATCAACAAAATACAAATATTTAATATAATTCAGCTTTTAGCCTATTTTATGGATAAAGAATAAAAATAAATCAACTAAAAAGAATCAAGAGAGAGAAGGCAAATGGCATAAAAATTCTTGAATTCACATCTCAAATACATTTAAAAATATTTTACAATGTATGTACTCTTCACTATAAAATATCACCACAAGAGTAAAAGTTAATTTTAAGATCTCAAATAAACCTATAAGGGCTACATATGCAAATTATTTCCTTAATCTTTTTTGACAAATTATTTTTGTCCAAACACAATGTATTTATAAATTTTAAAAACTTGTTTAACAAGAAAATCCTAATTCAAAATAGGAAATAAAAAATAATTGATAAAAATTTTAATTTGAATAAATTCTACATCAAAAGTCTTCAAGCTCTATATCTTGATCCATCTTTTTCAAAAACCACAAGCGTATTCAAAACTTCACCTCTAATGGAGCACTAATACTATATATGTGCATCAAATTTATTTCATCTTCTTCGTAAAGAATTCTCTAAAAAAAAATTATTAGAATTACAAAAAAAAGTTGTTGCTCATGCAAGATCTATGATTAATAAAGCTTAAAACAAATCCATACCAAAACTTCTTTAATCAATATAAATGCAATAATAGAATTAATTATGATTATCTAAATGAACAAGACCTAAATCTAGCAGAATCAAGCTATGGTACCACATGTTGGAAAAATTTTCAAATCATATAGTTATGAATGATGCAAAAGTATGTTGCCATAAACCAAGATTAAAGAAGTATAAAATCAACAAAACATAGATATTTAACAAAATCCAGCTTTTAGCCTGCTCTATCAGCGAAAACAAGAAACAAACCCACTAAAAGGAATTAAGAGAAAGAATACAAATGGAATAAGAATTCTAAAACGTACATTTTAAATGCACCAAAAAATATCTTACAATGTATATTTTCTTCATTCTAAAAATCTAACCAAAAGAATTGTTGGATCTCAAGTAACCCCTACAGGGCTACATGTACAATATCTCTCACCTCAGTCTCTTCAATAGATTGTTTTTGCTTAAATACAATGTATTTATAATCTCTAAAGATTTGTTTGACAAAAGAATCTTAACTCAAAAAAGGAAATAATAAATAATTGATAAGTATCCTAATTTGAAAAGGAAATTTATCCGTAAAAGGAAATAATCATAAATTACCAACAATTAGAATTTGGATCAAATTTTAACATGTTGTATATCTTCCATTTCATGTGATTTTGCACATTAACTTTCTTAGTGAAAGAAATTAGGAAAATGGCAGATTCATTGTTTCTTTACATTTGTTGAATAGTTAGTTGAAATGTATTTTTTAATTTTAAAAAATATAGAAGTGTGTTGTGTGGAGTTTTAGTGGAATTGAGTTAGTTGAAATTTGAAGAAGCTAGGGCTAAAGTATTGAGAGGACATAGGGTAGTAAGTTGGATATGCTTTAAATGTGTAAATTACTTATTACCCTTAATTACCTGGTTATAAACTATCTTTATCAAAATCTATGTGAGATTTTTCAAATACTTAGTTTGGCAAGACATTTACTAGTCTTAGGATACATATTAGTTCCTCTCTCCTTATTTTTGCCAATAAGCTAAAGAGACAATTCTAGTATTCAAAAAAATATGAGTTGTATTTACTTCTCTCAAAATAAAGATTAGCATAATATTATAATTCTTGCCTAAATATGTTCTATTTTAATATTTATGTTTAATGATAATCTCTAAAAATCAAAGTGTAATATTAATTGATTAACGCAAATTCATCAAATTAGGATTTTATATCTTATGTTTAATGTTTATGAGTTACTTCTATTTTCATAAAACTTGAATAAATGAGGCTTTATATGGTTTGATGATGTTATGTTTATAGATCATATTGAAATTTATTTTTACTTGCTTTGTTTGTAATTTATGACAATGATTGGTTTTCAACATACCATATTACCTTGGAGTTAAAATTATTTTATCTATTTGTATTGAAGGTTAGGATATTTCTTTTTTTGCTAGTTAGGTTGAGAATTAAAATATATTGGTATATGATAAGATAATGTACCATCCATATATTTGCATTCCTTTATCTTATTTGGCAAGGTTAAAATTTTGATAGTATCTAGTTTCTCAATCTAACAATAGCACCTTGGATATGAATGGTAAAGTCAAATGGGAAGTTGAAGAAGAGTCAAAATGGAGAAGTGAAAAACAACAATCTATAATTATATTAAGTTCAATTGCATTGCCATTTTACACACCTCCATTTTAACTTTTACCAAGAATAATTTTAGCTCTAGGATGGAGTATATGTGATTGTTGCTAAACAAAAAGCTAGATAGTATTATATTTAAGGTAGGTTTGTTGGCTAAGTTTTATAGCCTATGGCCTCTAGATTTGAATAATACTATTCTAGAGGATGATATAATTTTATATGTTTAAATTTAATTGCACTACCTCAGCATTTGGTTTTTTTTATTTTTTATTTTTTTAGATTTGAAGGGTGCAACTACAATTAACATGGCCTAATATGCCAATTCAAGCCAATTTAAGTCAAACATAAGAAAACTAAATAGTAATATCATGTAAATTCAAGGGATATTTCAAACTTTAACAAAAGACACTTAAATTGTTTCAAATTTGATTACCTAAAAACTTCATGGATATAACTAGTAAGAAAGCTTATTAAGCTTGTAATAGTTAATTAAATTTCATTTTTGGATATATAGAAACATTTGATATAACATTTGTATCACTAAATGGTTATTTATCAACTGAAATTTAAACTTTTTTAATTAAAGCTAAGAAAAGTCCTTAAGCATGAACAACTTTCTTGTCAATTTTCTTAAAGTTTTGAATCGCATTTATGACATGCCAAATCCGCATAACAAACTTTGGCAGTGAAAGTTCTTCTATTACTTTTCCATTCTTCACAAATCTTTTCCTTACCACATATTTCCATAAATACTAAGTCTTATTTTATTAAAATCATTAGCAATCATGTAGTAAGCTCAAAATTTATGCAAGAGAGTGTGAAATTGGCATATGACAGTGATTCAAGTGTAAATTACTAGTATGCCAACTCTTTTTGAAATTGGTTCATGTTAACTTTCTACTAAACTACAAATACATTTATATCCAAATTCACTAATTTATCTATCAAATCCAACTCGGTCAAAGTAAGTCTTATTCTAATCTAATAGTGCTTTCAAGTTTAAAATATATTGAATTGAATAATTTCAGTGATATTAATTTTTTAACAAGTTTCTTTCAAAGTATAATCTACAAATTTGCATTGCATAGCCACCACAACATATTGAAAAGTTCAAATTCCAATTAAAACCTTCCACTACCTCCATACTGATAAAAAGTGTTTAGATTTTATGGTATTCATCAATGATATTAGAATAAATGAAAGGCCATGTAATATTTCCATATTCCACCCTATAAGTCATTCTTATAAAAGTCAAGTTTAAAGATAAATTCAATTAATAACTTGTTTTAATGGGAAGTTGAATATTTTCAACCAGAACTAAGTTTAGGATGCATAAAGTATAAAATTAATGCTAAAAAGTCAAAATTGATATATTCATTCTACTTAATGCACTCATTTTCACATTAGGCAAAATTTTGGCAAATGAGGCTCTAAATTAGTGATGCTGATGTGAATTTAAATTATGCAAATGGAATTAAGTGATAGTTTCTGGTAATAATCTTAAAGAAACTATTATGAATTTGTAATGCACATGAACTTTTCCATGTTATTTTTTTAAGTTATTTTATAAACAAGCATAAGTTACACTAGAAGGTTTTATATGAGATTCTGTTTTCATTTATCTTGTTACTTATCTTAAATAAATCTATTTTTTAAAATTATGTAATATATTGATAAAATTATATTAGCATATGAAACTATCTTATGCAAAAACCTTGAATTATCTACTTCATGTTAGTAAATTTAAAATGCACTAAATGGTTCTTTCTTTTTGCTACATTTATGTACTCATAATCCAATAAAGGAACAATGGAGAGAGATTTTACATCAATTTAAGATGGTTACTAATAAGATGCTATGATATGTTGTATAATAATAAAAGGAAGGCATAATACTTTGAAGACAAAGAATGGGTCATTTGCATTGTTAAAATAATATGGAAACATAATAACAGTTGTCCCTAGGATGAGTGCTTTTCTTGCTATCTCTCAAGAATTTTTACTCCTATGGAAGTTAAGGTACATACAAATCCATAATATTCAAGTTTTTTTTTCAAATATGGATTTTGTCATAGTTAAGCTAAAAGGTTTCTTAATTATACAATGGAAATGAAAGATTCTATAGTTGTATACTTTAAAGACAAATGGGATATATATATATATATATGTATACCTTGAAGACAAAGAATAAGTTACTTGCATTGTTACAACAATATAGAAACATAATAGCAGTTATCTTTACCATGAGTGCCTTTCTCACTATCTCTCAAGAATTTTCATCCTATGAAAGTTGAAGAACATATAAATCCACAATCTTCAAATTTTGTTTTCAAATGTGGATTTTGTCACAATCAAGCTAAAAGGTTTCTTGATTATATAATGGAAATAGAAGATTTTATAGTTGTATATTTTGAAGACAAATGGAGCATACATATGTATACTTTGAAGAGAAAGAATGGGTTACTTCCATTGTTACAACAATATGGAACCATAATAACAATTGTCCCTACCATAAGTGCCTTTCTTACTATCCCTTAAGAATTTTTATCCTATAAAAGCTAAGGTACATACAAATCCATAATCTTTAAGTTTTGTTTTCAAATATAGATTTTGTCATAGTCAAGCTAAAAGGTCTCTTGATTATACAATGGAAATGGAAGATTTTATAGTTGTTAATTTAAGGTTCATATAAACTTCTTTCTTAAGGGTATGTCAGTGATATATTTTGTATGACTATTATTTTTAGTTTAGCTCTAGATTGATTCAACTTATTTGTAACTGTCATATGTTGTTATAACATTTTTAATAAATTTGATTTCATTTATTAGCTTATGGAGTTTTATAGTTTATAGAGTAAAATTGCTTCTCTAGGTTGGTTCATTTTATACGATAATTAATGCCCTTGTATTAGGTAAAAGAATATTTATTATTTTGTTAGCAATTTAATATAGAATATATATCAAATCATTTTGCATTATTTTAACCATTGTGTGCATGAAGTAATATTAGTTACTACCATGGTTAATGCATGTAATATAATATTTTTGCATCATGTCTTAATGTTTTCTAGTACCTACAAAGGCTTCTAATAAATAGATGTAGGATAATTACAAGGGATAAATATAGTGCCCATGATCTCTCTTTGTAGGTGGAGGTGGAGCTCTTTATATCCTTTTTGTAACTATAATTTCTTTTTTTAACAAAGTCAAGTTCTATAGCTATCATCCAACCACAATCTCTCCTAATTATATAGGTTGGCATAGAGTAAATAAATATACTAGAAAAATTAGTAAGTTGCATGTCACCAAAGAAGATATTTTAGTTACAGGAAATCTTAATCCTTGAAATGGGATTACATGATTGAAGACCATCCTATAGTGTAAGATATGATTTAATATACTAAAGCAAAATGCAAACCAAGTAAAGCTTTTTCTTATGTATATGTGCCTTGGTGAAATGAACTTTTATAGACTTAGATTTTGACTAAGAAAAACTTTCAAGTAATTAGTTTATGTATATATAAATCAATTCACTAATATATGACAAGTTACAAATTATTTGTAAAATTATCTTATTTTATCCTAAATTTACTTTTCTTTATTAATCCATAGATCTTCATTGTAAACTAAAATAGAAATGTAATAAGTAATTAGTGTATAGCCATGTGAAACAAGTGACAAAAATGGAAGTTATTCTTTGCAAAATACCTTATGAATGGGTGATATGAGATTGTAATAGGAATTGTACAACAAACAAAATTTCAATGTACATTTCCATCTAGGTAAAAAAAAGATCTATTCATTGGAAGGTTAAGAACAAAAAGTATCAATCAGTTTTTATCAAACATTGTCACTATTTTATGGTTAAAAATAAAAGACCTTAATCAATCTTTATCAAACACTATTATTGGATTTATAGAATCATAGACTAATAATTTTGTTACATAAAATTGATATGCTTAGAATTTGTTCATCCATATTGGGGTATTAGTTCATTGCAAGCACTCTGCATTTGCATATGCATGTTACACATGTAATGTTGAACATAGGTGTAAATATCCCCTTTTTTTACTTAATTAATTTTAAAAATTTCATAAAATCTATAATGCAAATAAATAGCATTGGCATTATTGATAAAAAAATATAAGTAACACTATCAAAAGAAACAAGCTATTAAAACTAAAGATATCATATGAGATCATAATCCTAATCTAATAAAAGGTATTTCTGAGTATTATATGATATTATTTTGTCAAGAATTCCTTACTTATACTAAGTAAGCTAAATTATTTTTATCTCTTACAACTGATTTATGTTCAATAAAACCTGAAAGATAGAACCCACATACCATAATCTAAATCATAAGATGCAAGCATTACTACGGAATAGCCAATTAATGTCGGGTCTTTAAAGGATTACATGTCAAAAATTAACTAATGTTTAATTAAGCATTGTTGTATATCTATTTTTAACATTGGTGTTGAAACTATCACAAAATATAATAATAAAATCAACTCTTTATAAAAAACAATTGACATTAATTTTTTATTATTATGGGAAATAACATTAAATATTATTTATTTTTAAATAATTAATGTTTAATTTCAATAATACCATATCAATTTATTATAAAAACTAACATGCTTTGCCCTACTAACTCCAACCACCCAAATCTCATTCCTTGGTTCCTTATTCCGTTATCCTAAGCCCCATCCCTTAATTGCTTATTGTTTTATCTCAAGCTGTTACCCTATCTCTCAATTTCTCACTCCCCCATCCTTCCTATTTCTCATGTATTCCTAGTTAGTTACAGAAGCTAACATATCTTATGACTCTAGAGAATCCCATTTTAAACAATTTTCAAGAATAAATTAAATAATAAAAAATTAAAATGATGAAGGTTTATATATAATATCTCAATCAAAGATAAGTGCTTCATTAAATTTATCTTGATATCTATTACTCAATGTGAGGTTTGCATTTCTTAGAAAAGCCTCTTGAATATAATAGTTATAAATACAATGAGCATTCATGAAAAACTAGTGTACGATATTATACATTTTAATATGAATTAATAGTGAATAACACAACATAATGTTAAAAAAGATAAATAAGATTAAATTTCTTACTTGTACAAACCTATAAAGGCTCTATCAAAATGATAGATAATAAAATAGAATTTATGAGGAAACCAAAAGTTAAATTATAAGAATAAATATAAAAGTAAAAAAAACTTATATTTATATTCTTAGTTTTTCTAATGAGTGCTAAACCTCATATATCTATGCATAAGCTAACTGAGTTTTAATCATACAAAATAATTAATAAATAGAAATACAAAACTGAAAAGAATCATATTAAGGTTGGAGAGATAACATTCCTTGTTGGACAAAGGAAAAGTTTTAAGATGAAATTTGCAAATGACGTCATAATTTACTCTTTTATTTTTAACTTGCACCATGCATTGACCTTTTTATTTTCAATTCATACCCAGGGCTTAAGTTTTTACATCAATTACTATAAAAAATTGACATATAAAGTTTAATATTAGACATTAGTTTAGGAAAAACACCATCATCTTTAATATAATAACATCATCCTATTAAGTAATATTTAACATCAGTTACTACACAAGAATCAATGTCATAATAAATGAATGTTTTAAAAAATAGATTTTTTTTCTTTTACTTGGTCAACATTTTCCATAATCATTCTGAAATAATTCAATAACCTTTCTAAAATGGCTATATAGAACAAACATGTATATAAAAATAAATTTGATTAATTATACATATCATTTGCATTAAAATTTATAATTTACATATCCATCACGCACACACACAGAGAGAAAGAGAGATACAAGCAATAATTTTATACATTAAGTTTAAATCATGTAAAGAACATTAGCATCATTTTATGAATTAGTTTATTTCATTTTTAATTCAACTTACTCTAAATGAAATCAATGATATTGAAATTCTTTTTGCATCATGACTTTTTATTATGTGATTAAACAAAACAATAGCAAATTGAACATAAATGAAACAAATAAGAATAGTGATAATCTTCTACAAAAATATATTCTTCTATTTCATTTATTTTCATATTAGTATATCAACATATATAACTAAAAAGATATTATTTATAATGAACAATAGATTTTTATTTACAATAAACATACAAAACACCCTTACATAAATAAAAAGGAAAAATAGGTATCATCTGCTCATAATTCTTTCATATTGGTAAAAAGCTTTTAAGTTAAAGAGTGTAGATGATTGCAAACTAATGATAAATTATAGTGAGAAAAAGTAGTATCACCATTCATGTAATAAACAAAAGCTTATCAATACAAAAATAGCCACATTGCTTTTTCTCACTATTATTTATCACCATTTTGCAACCTATCTTTATGTTTTCTTAATACATAGTATAGAAAAACATATTCTAAGATAAAGGGTGTAAATGATTGCAATATAATGATAAATTATAGTAAGAAAAAGTAATATTACTATTCATCTAATGAAAATAAGCCTATTAATGCAAAAATGGATATGTTACTTTTTCTCGTTATAATTTATTATTCCTTTAAAGTATATCTTTATGTTTTCCTAACACAAATCATATGACTTTTGAAATTTGAGATTGAGATAGAGGATATAGATCAATGGTATTTGGAATCCATAAAGAGATGACTTCTGAGATTGAGGGTTTAAATTATTATATTGAACATTACCACGTTATTGAGAAGGTTATAGAATCTCTTAAACTTCCTTTCAAGGACTTATACCTACACTTTAATAGTAGGCATAGGGATTCTAAAAAGCATTTGAAAAGTTTCTTGTCCAAAGTTCATTTAAAAGCCGTGACCAATACTTGTACTCATAGCCTAAGTGTAGGTCTTTGGAAAGGGATTTTAATCGATTCAATAACTTGATAATTTAGAATATAATAGTTTAAAGCCTCTAACTATTTTTGATATATTATTAATTTATTTCAAAATGGTAAGAAAAGAGATAATTATAAAGGATGAAGCAAACATTAGACATCAATTATTAATAACAAATTGACGTCTTAAACTCTACAAAGTGGTGATTGTCATACCTTAAGATATTAGTCAAGTACCTATTGACTTGTGAACTTTTGTCATAAGCTGTTGCGATGATTGAATTGTCCTTAGACAATGGTCAAGCATAGAAAAAATTGATGTATTAATTTTTTACTATTTTAAATAACCTTAAAAATTTCATTCAATATGTCTTTCATTTTTCAAGCTTTCCTTGTCAATTTATAACTGCCATAATTTCAGACATTGATCAATTGGAAAACTAATATCTTTTTAATTTGTCATTTCATTAACAAAAGCCCTTGGATTATCTTTAAACGTTAGTTATATAAACAATATATACTAAAATTATTTACAATTGACGTTTTAGGATAAATTTGTAAATAGAAATTTACTTTTGAACTATTTTAAATAGAATGTTAAATTTTTCTTTGTGTTCTCTTTTTAGTAATCGTTGTAATCCAAATGTCAATTGTACAATTTTAATACTTCATTATGAAAGTACAAATAAATAAGGAAAGAGAAACAATTCTACATATTTATATTATGATTTTATTCCTTTCCAAATCTTTATATACATATATGTAATCCATAATACAAATTTGTGATTTTATTCCTTTCCAAAACTTTATATACATATATGTAATCTATAAAATAACCTATACAAAAACTACACTAAATCATTAATGAACAAACACTATATGTTTATATCAATATACAAAAATAGAAAAAAATCACATATCAAAATCTTCATTTTTACTTGTTGTGTATGTAGTATATAAAACAAGAAAAATTAAAGAAACAGGCTCTCTTATATTGAATTACTATGGAAGAAGGCTTTACTCATGTTGGAGGATCCCATCTCTTAGTGGTGGAAGGCAAGTCTTTCAAGTAGATTCATAATTTTTCTTAGTTTTTTCACAAATGAGATGGAAGAAAAGGTATCATTAAGTTTGAACCAAAATTTGAAATTAGATAATGAAGGCAAAGACATTATTAAGATGTTTAAAAAAGAAGATTGAAAGGGAAATTTATAGGTAATAAGTAGAACATTAGACATTGGTTATGAAACCAAAAATAATGTCTAACCCATAAATTTATATGTCAATTAAGTTCAAAACCCATGTGTATAATCATTTTACATTTTCCATAATGACTTTTGAAAAACCCTTTTTGATGATGGTTTTGTAAATAACTATTATCTTAAAGTTCTGCTATTTACCAAAAATCATGAATGTCATGAAATTAGATGTTGATTAATTCTTTAACTACCTCTTAAAGATTACTTCTTCTTGATTGAGATGTTTGTCTACTTTTAAATGTCAAATTTATTAATGATTGATATCTTATAAATTTGTATTTTTTTAATTAGGTTAGCTATCTACAATCAAATCATGAATTTATATAGAAAGTTATTATTAGTTTGATATCTTCCATTTAGTATAATTTATTATCAAAGTACAATTAGATGAGAATAAAGGTAAATAATTCTGCAAATTTATGCTGGCATCTTATTTCTTTTAAAATCATTACTTCTAATTGAATTCTTAAAACAATCAATACTTGCAAAAACTAAGCAAAATCATTAATATAGAAAAAGCAAATGTTTACATCAATACATAAAAACTATAGCCATATGAATCAAATTCATCATCTTTAATGGAAATTCCTATTTGTTGATTAATTTCTTTCCATTTTAATCATAAGAGTATACATGGAAGAACTGGAAATAGTTTAGTTCTTCCATACAAACTTTGACAATGAAAGTAGAGGATAACCAAAATATTAGAGAGTAATAATGAACCATATAAGTATCCCATCCTAAATTTTAACGTTTCCTGCTTAACCTTAAATGTTTAAAAGGAGGAGACATTAGAGTCTTGCATGGAGTGCTTCTATAAGATTTGAAACATTTCTAAGAATTACCCAAACATAAACAAAACAAAAAAGTGAGAGAAAAATTTATAGAAAGTATGAAAAACAAAAGACGTGAATTATTAGATCAAGACTAATGTTGTGTCAAAATTTCAAAGAAAAAAATGGTTATCAAACCTTTTGACGTCTATTATTTAAAGAATTGTTATGTGAACTTTTAACATTTTCCATCAAGATGCTACAAATGCCTTTTTAGATGATGATTTTAAAATGTCACTGATGTCATAAGTTTTCATACTAAACTTTAAACGTTAGTTATTTTTTAAATCAATGTATAAGTTTCAATTTAATTAAAAAAATATCAGCACATTAACATAAACATGAATTATAATTTTTGTACATTATCTTAAATTTTTATATAATTTAAAAAATGCTACTGTATTAAAATAGATATCAATAATAGTGATAATTGACATTTAATCATTGACATTAATAAGTTATTTTGTAGTGATGAGGAGATCTTTCAAGATAGTGTTAAATTAACATGACCTTTTAACTAGGAAAGACGCGACTAACGTAAATTTCATTAAGATTAATATAAGTGACTTCCATTTCTTCTAGAAGTTGTGTAAGGTCAACCATATAGTTGTGATTTTACCATTTCATACATCAATTAATGATTAATTAAATAAAACCTTAAGAAATAATATAATGCTTAGGATACAAAAAGATAAACAAAATATCCAAATTAATGGTAGATACATATATGACATAAGGCAAAATGCTATATAGATTAAGATTTTCCCTTTCTATTTGCAATATGATACAATTTGACACTTTGTTGAAAGATAAAAAAATTAATGCATTCCACTCATGTATTTAGAAGGAAAATAAGAAATTGGACTTGAAAACTGATGGCTCTTTCAAATGTGTGATTTCATGGAGAAGTACATTTTCTATGCTTTAAATAAATTTAAAATAGTAACTAAAGTAAAAGTTCAATAAGTGGTGAGTGTGTAACCATTCCATACTTTTGCATAACCTCCTCTCGAAATCCCTATGCCGAACTTATACACTCTATTTTTCACTAGTTTGATTAAACAAATTAGTTGAAAGGGAGAGGTTATGATACACTACCAAATTTAATTGTTAATTACGTTTACTTTTTTAAAAAGTAAAATTTCGTACACCTAATTATGATCAGATTTGGTGATATACTAATACACCTACTACAACAAATCAACACTTGTGCCATGAATTATGCCACAAAAATTCAAAAATCATGACAATTTTACCATTTTTTATGAAAACAAAAAAAATCAAATAAATGTCCAAAAAATTAAAAAAAATTTGCCACTGGAAAAATTTGCCTATGGAAAAATATTACTTGTACCACGAACAAAATTATAGGAACATAATCTCCATGGCAAAGTATCACTTGTGTTATGGAAAAACTTTATCCATGGCAAAATATCACTTGCGCTATAAAATTAAGTTATGAGAACACATTTTTTATGGTAAAGTATCACTTATGCTAACTAAACTTTACTCGTGGCAAAGTATTATTTGTAACATAAATTAAGTTATGAGAACATATTTCCTATGACAAAGTATCATTTATACTATAAATTAAGTTAGAAGTATGTATTTCTTATAATAAAATATCACTTATTCTATCATATAAGTCAGAAAAATTTATCAATAGTAAAGTATTACTTATGTCATGAATTAATTTTATGAATAAAATTATAGTCAAATATATCATTTTTTATAACTATACGTTGCAATGTAGTAGACAATAAAAAATATAAATATTTATATATTATGAATATTTAACAAATAATTAATTTATCAATTGATCAATTAATTAAGCCCATCAATTAAAATAAAAAAGCTATAGAACTTAATATTTTCAATTAGTTGATTCATAAAATATATGTAAAAAGATGAAACTACCCATAAATTATATAATTATGTACTTTTATTATTTTTCTTAAAATAATTGAAATAGGAGTTGAACCCTAAACCTTAAGATATGTGAGAAAGAATTTAATTATTAACCTTTTAAATATTTTTATTTACATATGTATCAAATTTAATATTTATTAGGATATAACCATTTTTTATAAATAATAAATAATTATTGAACTTTCCATCAATTAAATTTATACAGAAAAATTAATATACATAAACAAAATAAATATTATAATATATTATAGATTGTATTATATAATTATTCAATGAATTTAAATTCTATACATATTGAAATTAAAAAATTAATAGGATTTACATATACATATATATAATACATACATATATAAAAAAAATTTCAATTCATTATTCACTCCAATTTTTAAAATATCAATTGAATAAAAAAATCATTCAAGGTAGAAAATATTATAAAAATTTATTTTTTATTGCATCACATTATTCTTAGAAAATGTGTTAACAAAGAAGATATATATATTATGAAAATAATAAAATTATTATATTATATATAAATAGTATAATTTATGAGATAAGTTATAACAAATTTTATTATAGAAATATGTAATAATAAATTTTATATTCATCACTATAATATTAACAAAACTTTCATTAAAAAATTGAAAATAATAGTTATATAAAATTATGTATAATTTAATAATAAAATTATTATATTTAAAAATTTTAATTAAATCATATTTAAGAGAGTAATATATATAAAATAGTCTAAATTTTTATTTTCATCCTTTATTAATTTGAATTGTATTGATTTCATTTCTCACATATATTTTGTGATAATTTCTTTATTTCTAAATAATAATTTAATTAATTTAATCTATTCATTTATAATTTTATTGATAGGTTAATGACTTGATAAATGGAAGAATAAAAATTAAATATAAATAACATATGAGGGAAGAAATTAATATAAAAAATTTGTGAAGGTTTGAAAGAGTTAACTTATATTTGTGAATGACAAAAACATGTATTATCAATAAAAATTAAAAGTCAATAATTTATAATTAAAATTTAAATATACATAATAGTTCAAAGTTATAATTTGTATGGATATTTATGTCATATAATTTAACCTTTATTGAAGTAACTTTAGAAAATAATAAAAAAATTACTTGAAAGATGTAAAAATTTTACTTTTATTTTGTAATAACTCAATTAATAATAATTAATGAAAAATATTAATAAAATAAAAAAATTAACTAATTAATTATTTATGAAAGATAAATTTAATATAAAATATTTGTAAATGATAAATTTGATATAAGCAAAATCAATAACGAAATAAATGGGAATTTAGTTTATAAAAATTAATTTTTAAAATAAAATCATGAAATATTTTAGTATTAGTATAGTTTTATTATATATATTTATGTAATATTTTATTATTATATAATTAATGTCATATAAGTATAATTTTATTTTTAAAGTCAATTAGTTAATTAAAATTTTATATAAAATCTATTGTAGTATAATACTAAAGAAGCAAATTAATACAATGGTAAGGCATAGCATTTCTCATCACAATGGTAAAGCAAACTAGTGATCATTGTGTCAGTGGTGTACCATAGAATTTTCTCAGTTAAAATGGAAAAAAAAAAGGAAAAAATGCTTATAACAAGCCATGCTTTATTCTAGCACTATAAATGCTAAATACTATAGGATTTCACCAATTATTATAAACTTCATTGGGGATATAAAGCCTTTTATGATGAGTTGCACACCAAGGACTTCACACATATGCTAGCATTGCAAAACTACAACTAAGGATTTGCGAACTCAAATTATACATGCCTCCATCCCTCTCATTTCCCAGTCTCAATCCAAATTCTCTCTTTATATATACAAGAAAAAATATGATAACAATGAAAAAGAAATGGGAAAATTTTCTAGAACAAATAAATGGAATCACGTTGGAAGAGCCAGTCATTTAGGTGAAGCGGATGGATTTTAAACTAATTCCACAGCCTTAATAAGTCTATTATATCACTAATGAAAATATGCCACGAGAGAGTCTTTGAATTGCTTAAACTTCATGTTTATAGAAAATTTTGCCTTTTTGAGGATATGAACCACACATGAATTAAGAATGTTTTTGCTTCAATATATGGGGATGCTTTATCAATAAACCAAATAATAAAACCATAAATCATGGTTCTCTTTATATTCTTAATCAAATCTTAATAAAGGACGAAGAAACCCTAAACCACATTCATCCTTTTGCGAACAGAGTCACTACAATGAAATAATATGAAATGCATGACATCTAATTAAAAAAAGGATCAAAAGAAACCACAAAACACGACCAGTGATTCTTGAACACAAACAACGATCGATTCATCTTCAGAAAGGCGTTGGTAATTCGGAATTCAAACGATGGCTCTTAGATTTTTTTTTTTTCTTAGTAATGACAGCTCTTGGATTTTGTCTTCATGCTCCTTTTTCTTTGCAGTAACGTTCAAATGATATGGATAATTTAAGGATTTTATTCTTCACGCTTTTTTAGCTTTTGATGGCGAGCCTGATCTCTAGTATTAGGCAATCAAGGTTTCAAATTTGCATTGCTCCAATGGGACAACCCAAATAAATTTTCCTTACAATACTAATGTTTTTAGGCTCCATTTCGCACGATAAATAAATTAGATTATAACTTATTGATTAAGTCAATAAATTATAAATTAATTTCTAGAAACGTTTCTCGTATTAACTTATAAGTTACCTAGGTAACTTATAAGTTCTGACTTAATAAATTACCTAAAGTAACTCATAACTTATAAATTATTTTTTTAAATTATTTTTAAATTTATCCTTATTCTTTTTATTAATTTACAACTCATATCTTTTGTAATATAAATTTAAATAATTTTTATAAAATATAATTACTTATATTTTAATTAATTATAATTTTATAATAAATAATAAAATAAAATTTATATAAGTAAATAAATATATATGTTTATAAAATATAATTAATTAAATATTAGAAATTATAATTTTATTTTAAAATTTTTAATTGAATTAATATAATTTAATTTTTAGATAAATATAAATTATTTTAATTATATATATATTTCTATTAATATGTCCTTTTATGTCATTTTATAATTTCAGTTAGTTCAACAGTTAATTTTATAAAATATTTTGATTAGCTTATCAATTATCAACTATTAGTTATAATCTATCAATTATCAACTAACTTATCAGTTATGAAGTAGTTTATTAACTATCAGTTAACTTATCAATTATTTGTATGAAACGGAGCCTTAGTCTAAATAACTTAGAATTGTCCTTTTTTTAGCAATTTTTTTGGAAAAGGCTCAAAATTTGATTAACACTAAAAGATTGATAATTACTAAAAATTATTTTTTTATATTTTATTTGATTGAACCTTGAACTTCTTAAATATGATCAAAATGGCCAACATACCTTCAAATTTCTAATATAAAAATTAAGTAATATTAATAAATTTTAATGGTCTATAGTGTTATATATATTACATTACAATATTGTTAAAATGGAATATAATATAAACAAAAAAGTATTAGTTAAATAATAATTAATGTAATAAGTAATTAATTATGTTATATTTATATAAGATAGATAAGAAATATAATTAATTCTATTATATTCATATCATATAGATAAGAAATACATAATTTTTTATTTTTTAAATTTGAATATTAAAATGAAAATGGTAATACATAAAGTAATATAATAGATATATATAATTAATATAATTTTATTTAGAGTTACATTTCTATTATAATTATATTTGTTATTATATTTATAATTTATATTTGATATAAAATTTAATATTTATTTTATATAATTTAATATAATACTCATTTCATATTAATATATAAGTAATAAAATAATTATATTTTTATAATTAATAATTATATTTAAATTATTATATTTATTACAATAAATTTGTTATAATTATATTTATATTTAATAATTTTGAAAATTATAGTGATGATAAAAAGTTAAAGTACTCGTTAGTTAAATTAAATAGGGATAATTTTGTGTTTCTATCTATTAATGACATAGAAATTTCCTTTTTATAACAGGGTGTGAATAAGTAATTTTTCATGATTTGTTAAAAATAAAAATTCTTCCTAAGAAGTTTTACTTCTTTATTTTGATAGTTAACAACTAATCAAATAACTCAAAAATTTTCAAATGACCTTTAAAAATAGACACAAATATGTGTAGAGATTCACTTTTAAAGATACAAGCTTCTTCTTCTTTTTAATTTTCATATTTATCTCATTTAATTAAAAAGTAAAAATATTATTTATTTTGTCACACCTATTAGAATTTAAACTATTTTATTATAAGTTTGTAAATAAAATTTCTTTTATTGAGAAATGATTTATAAGTGACCTAGTAAGAATAATTGGAAGTTTGAATTGAATAAAGATGAGTAAGTGACGGTGGAGGAGATTGAGAGAAAATTTTTCCATTTTGCCCCTAAGACAATTGCTTTTATAAGTTTATATTTTCTCAACCACTAACTCACATCTCATTTTCCCTCTAATACACACATACATCACCCTCTTTTCTCAATTTCCCAAAATCAATTTCAATCTTCCACAAATTTCTTCTCTTCAAATTCATGCAAGGTAAGAAGTTTTACTTTCTAACTTGTACTATAAATCGCTTCTACTTCCTATTTTGATTTTTGGATAGTTGAGGATTTTAGATCAAATATGAATTTAGGAAACTTAAACCTCAACTCTTGATTCTTGGTGACTAGGAACAAGTTCACCTTTAATTTTATTGCATATTATCTCTTCTACAAATAGTAGGTAGACATTCTACTTTTCTTTTTTATTTGAATAAATTAGAGTATAATTAAGTTAGGTTTTTATGTATATATGCTTAGATTAGTGTAAAACGAGATAGATGTTGTTTGATACAAATTTCTTGATGGATTTGGTGTGTATATTATTGCTCTCTTATTTTATGTTGCTAATATTACTTAAAATGGCTTCAAGGATAGGGTATTGATGATTTAATTTACGAATAAACAATGAAATTTTTTGCAAAATGCAAAATTTCATACCTAAATCGATTGCTAAATCAATTTATAGGGAGCTAATTATGTAAACACCTTTACCCTAAATTGATTCACCTTTTACAAAAGTAACTAAAGACACCTAAATCGATTAGTGAATTAATTTAGTTAGGTCAAAGGCAATCTCCTTTATGCTAAATTAATTCACAAATCAATTAAAGGCTTACAAAAACATTCAAGAAGACCTAAATCAATTTAAGCCTACAAAAACTTACTAGAGGCCCTAAATTGTATATTTTACTTTGAGACTATTCACTAATGGCAATTTTGAAATATAATTATATAATATGGAAGTTAGGAAAAGCTATGATGAAGTTATAACCTCATTGTATATGGTTAGGTTATTGTTGTGAAATAAGGTAATTAGGATCTGATCATTGTTATTATGAATTGATTTGGTAAATGTGTTAAGGGTAACCTATTGGTTCGCACTAATTATTTATCATTTATTATTTGGTATTAAAATGTTATATCTAAAATTTGTGGAATTTAATTATATTCAAACTAATATACTAGTTAAGGCATTTGTTTGTACATGAAAATTATTATTGCTTTGGCATTAAGTTTAAAGTGCTATTTGAGGGATTTATTTACATTATATAGTATGCTATGATTGAAATTTTATGTTCAAAGGAGATCATATACACATTGCGATTTTATGCATTGAGCCTTTCTGCCTATTTTTTAAAAAAAATAAGGTTAATTATGGAAGGATAAGGATGGATGAAAGTTATAAAGAGATTTACTTTCTACCATTGTTTGCTTTCTTATAATAATTTATAAAATAAGGATTATTTTGATAAATATGACAAGTTAACAAGAAAAGGAATCCTTAACAAATTATTGAGTAAAAAATTTAATTAACCTTTATCGGTGTGGTAAAGTGAATTCCTTAGCTTATTTCAAAATTTTCACACCCACAAGGTATGTAAGTATGCCACATTTCCTTTGAAGGAGTGTGGCTAGTTTTCTTTAGATTTAACTACAAAGCATAATTAAATACAACTTTAATTGTAATTTTTTCCTTTGATTGCTCACTCATTGTGTTCTTAGAACTCATTTTTTTCTCTCTTTTTCTTTTTTTTTTTAGGATAACCTTTCCTTTTAGATAATCAATTGCTAATAGGAAAATTAGAATAGGCCCAGTCAAGAGTTTTAGTATTGAGTTAATCTTTGGGACAACTCAAGTAAGTGTCCATAATTTCTAATCATTTCATGATTACATAGATTCCTTTGTGTATAAATTTAACTATAATATCTCTTGATCAAATAAGAACAATTACATGTAGACTGCAACATTGGTTATACGTGTAAGTAAGGGTGGTAAGTGATTACTTATAATAACTCCCTACATTGGTTGAGTACCTAGGATGGGTCGTGACAAAGTTAATATTAGAGCATGACTTAAGGCATAAGAATGTATTTTATTTGAAAGCACGATCGAAAGGTTTCTAATTATCCAAGCAAATGATTTGAAAAACTAAGCCCCTGATAGTAGATCGATGATTATCGAAGAGGGCATAATCAGAGTAGTCATTAACTTCTCATATATCATAATCTTCTTCGGCCATTTTCAACCACAAGCAATTAAGGACGATTAATGTGAGTATTCCTTCTGTTTAAAATCATTGTAACATTCTGACAAGCAAGAAGTTTTAGTTTAAATAATAACTATGTTTGAAATGAATAGGTAAAAGGTTTGTCAATTATAATTGTTCTCCCACGCTTATAATTTGGAAAAGTTGATTAAATGTATATTAATATGTATATAAATTGTTTAGGGTGACTTTAGCTGTGTATTGATAATGTAATACTTAAGACTAATATTAACAACATTCATAATACAAGACTTCATGTTCATATATGTATTCATAAGTTATAAGTTACTTGTATATCCAAACAAGACTTAGAATTTAAAACTTCTCAATTCCATGACATGATAAGCTAATTTACATAACTTTCCTCTTGTATAAATATTATCACATTTACATGCTCCTTTCATCCATTTGCATTTAATATTATCCATCCTCATCTTTCATGAATAAGAAGATATAATATACTTTGGTTTCATAAATTTTAAAGTAAGGCATGGAAATAAGGCAATAATGAATTATATAATTAAATATAAGTATCTAGAAAGTAACTCTAACATCTATAGTTGATTATATAATTCATAATTATAAGAGTCTAAAGAGTAACTCTAGCTAACATAGTCGATTATATCTATCCAGAGCAATCCTGACATACATAATCAATTCTATAGTTAACTATGTTAGCTCATAAAGCAACTTCACTAAACATAGTTGACTATCACTTTATGAATTACAAATTTTCTACAAAAGTACTATTTATTCATTCCTTTCAATCCTCAGATCTCATATTTATCATATAATATCATCATCAAACTTTTAAAACTCACAATTGCATCTCACAAATAGTAAAACCCATCAATTTAACTTTAATATTAAAGTATAAATCTACATTTCAAACTTAATTATTAAAATCCTATAAATACCAATTCTAAAACGAAAGGAAAGATTTAAGTTAAAGTTTAGGTAGAATATTATTAACCTTGTATGAAAGGGGTACTAGCTTGAAGAAATTATGATTTAACATATCCAAATCATTTAAAAATTCAAGAATCTAAGTTAAAGCTCAAAATCCTCTTTTTGAGTTAAATTCCTTAACTAACTAAACTAAAAGATAAGCGAGGAAGAAAGTTAGTAAAAATTGGAGCTCGGAAAGTCTCATCTTACTTAGATTTATAAGTATGAATGATTTAATAAAGAAGTTGCATTAATGGAATGATGAGAAGAGATGAAGATGACGAAAAGAAGGAGTTGACGTATGTTTTTGTTGGGGAAAAGGATGGACGGTTGAAGTTTTTGGAGAAAAAAGGAGGGTGACCAAGGCTAATTTTGAAAAAGTTACCTAAATGTCTTTTGCATTTTCACACTTACCTTTAGTCATACTTAACTCTTTAATATTCCATTTTATTCCCCCATTCTCATATATTCCTTATAGAATCCTTATTTGCAACTTCATTAAAATAATTAATTATTTTCCTTCACAAGACTTTATCCCATATTTCTTATATTAACTCATTATTTCTTACACAAGATATTTTAAATTTTTAGAGGGTCATCATAATTTTGAACTTAAAAAAATTAAAACTTGAATACATAAGTATTAATAAAATTAATTAATTACACATTCTATCTTTTAACAAAACTATTTTAAAAATAAAATGAAATTCATGTATTTAAAATTATTCTATATTTTAATAAAAATATTAATTTATTAAAGGCAAAAATATCATTATTATATGTTTCCTTTTTGCATTTGTTGGAAGGAACCTCTTTACATTAGATCACTTTTCAAATATAATTAACAAATAATCGATAAGGTGTACAATAAATTAAAATTTTAATTTATTTAAAATATTTTTATAATAAAAATAAAATATATCATGTATATCTATGCTACTCAGTGTTTAAATTATGGATAAAAAATGAAAAATGAAAAATGGATAATAAAATAAATAAATATAAGAGGGATGGTGCGTGAATTGTAAAGTAATAAATTTAAAAGTAGAAAATATAATTAAGAAATTTAATTAAATTCAATCTTTAACTTATGCTAGTATCATTTAATAGTATTGATATAATATGATATATTTTACTCTTAAAAATTTTTTAAAAAGGTTAAAACTTTAACATAGAAAGTATTAATTGAATTAATTGATTGAATATTCTATTTTTAATAAATTTTTTAAAATTGATATCGAAATTATGTATTTAAAATTTTAAAATATTTCCAATTAAAATTTCAATTCATTTAAGATATTTATATAATAAAAGTAAAATATATTTTATTATATCTATACTATTTAGTGCAGGACTGTGTCTAGACATTTTGAAGCCTTAGGCAAAATTATTTAAAGGGCATAATATAATATAAATCATTAAAATATCATAATATTCTTCTAATTTTCAGAGTTGTAAAATCACTTATCAAAATTTTGTAATCAAGTAATTATAACATTTCACTCTTAATAGATAATATGGCTAATTTATTTAATCTATTTTGTAACATAGTTAATCTCTGATAGAATTTAAGCAATTTTAATTTTGAAAAACTTCTTTTGAAAATAACAATCATTATAGGTATTGTCAATAATATTTTATAAGCAATGCATCCAATTAATAGTAATAAATTTATCAAGAGCACCACGTTAAGATTGAATTAACTTTTTAACTTTTTTTTTTAATTTTTGAAAGTCATATTCATACTTTCTATTTGACATCTTCTATTGTTACAAAGTATAAATATAAAATAAAATAAAATGACAACAATAATAAAAATATAAATAAAATAAATGTCCAAAGTAAGATTATTGCTACCGTGTATTTAAATTTCTAGGGGTTTTGGAATCCTAACCCTGTGGATGAATAAGGTGAAGATACATGGATAAGATAGCAGATAGAATTAAAAAGTTAAAATTTGAAAGTTACCCCATAATTCTATGAAATGACAAATAGACCCATTTTAAATTCTCATTTGATCAGATAGGTGAATGCCATGCAAAGACAAGCACATAATGGTTTGAATCATGATGGAGCAGCACTGGTTGGGCCCTACCATGGGTGCGTGGTGGCGTGCTGCAGAATCTAGTATATCAGGAAGACTTATCTTAGTTGTTGATAGCAGGACCACAAGGTGGCAGGTGGGTGGCGTTTGAGCCTGTTTAGGACAATTTATGCTGCTGGCGATGGCAACAAAAGCGGTGGCATCAATGGAAGGGTTGAATCATTGTAGTTGAAAGACAGAATGCATTATACTTGGCTTTATGATTTTTTTCTACTCGTTCTAGTTGGAGAATGTGGCTTCTTAGTTACAGAAAACCTTCCATTACTATTTAAAAGGTGGCCTCTTAGTTGCAAAAAACCTTTCAAATATAGATGCCACACAGCTCCGCACAGCTCCCTGTGGTTGCAGCATAATGAGACAAAAGAGGGATTTTCTCCATCTCATATGCATGTTTTGTAATTTGCAGCAAAGCATGGTAGCTTTCTCTTTCATTTAATGACTGGAATTTCCTTATAGCAATTTCAATGGTTTATACGGTGTCACATCACTTAAGACATCAAAACCCCTACTTTTACTTATGACACTGTAGAATCCACCCTAAAGTAAATAAAAAAGTAATGAAATGATAGAACATGAAAACTTAAAAATAAAGAGAATTGAACATTGTATCATCTATTGCAATAATTTGATATCAATTCACTTTAAAAAAAGTATGAAAATAAGAGTGAGAAGAAAGAAAAAAATGTGAAAGCTCAAAAAATTTAAAGAGAAAATGTTAAAATTTTGTGGTATATATAATGAAAAAAATGACTATTATAAATTATAATATTACAAATTATTAATTGATAATAATGTGCAAATATAATATTATTGTTGGATTACTAATATATAACTCCTTAATAATACATCCAAATCTGCAACTAAATTATGTGTACATTTTATTAACTCATGGTACGATATTTTTTAATTAATGAGGTGAATAAAAACATAACTTTAGACTTGATAATGGTAGTGTTATACATTGGTATCTTAAAAGAAGAATAACTACTCCTCTTATCTAATAACTAGTGTGTTAGCCATCAACTAATAACTATATGTGTGCATTTATGTCTGCAATAACTATATGTTTGCAACTAAATTATGTGTGCATTTCATTAACTCATGATACGATATTTCTTAATTAATGAGGTGGACAAAAGCATAACTTTAGACTTGATAGTGGTAATGTTATACATTGTTATCTTAAGAGAAGAACAGCTACTCCTTTTATGCAATCACTAGTTAGGACTTAGGAAAAATTGGGGACCTAAGACAAGTGTCTTACTTGCCTACCTATAAACACGGCTATGATTTAGTGATATTATTTTTTGAACTATAAACAATAGATGTTGACATTAAAAAAATGAAAAATATGCAATTGAGTGAATAAAAAAAAAGTAATACATAAATTGTAAAATAACAAGAGTTAAAAATTAAATACATGATTTTGTAATTTAATTAAATTAGTATTTAACTTAATTAAAATATTTTATAATAAAAATATATTATATTATATTTATATTTTTTGATAATAATAATATTGATTTATAAATAATAGACGTTGAAATAAATACAACTAGACAAAATAAAAAGAAAGATAAAAGAAATAGAAAGAGAGAGTAAAATAAAGGATAGTAAAATTGAAAATCTCATTTCTATGATTGGCTGTGAGGAAAATAGAAAAAAAGCAAAGAAATATTTGAAAATTAATTAGAAGAGAGTATGTGAAGGAACGAAAATTTAAAATGTTGATATATAAAAATAATATTGATCAACTTTCCTGTCTTTTCTTTTTGTACCCAATCGAGAGACAATTTTAAAATTTAAAAATTTTCATTCATTTTTTATCCTTTCTCTTGTGGCAAGAGAGGATTAAGAAGTTATTAAAAAGCATAGAAAAGAGTGAATAATTAAAAAATAAAAAATCGACTGAGTGATGAGAGAACTTAAGTAAAGCTGAAAAGTTAGAGAGTGGATCATTACGCATGAATTGAAATCCACTATATGCAAAGAACAAAGCAAGAAAAGTTAAACAAAGCAAGTAAAAGATAAAGAGAAAAGTGTCAAAGAGCATAAAAGAAATATGGGAGGAAGAATTAAAGTGCAGAAACGACAATACTATCGGCATCATCAGACTTCATACTAGTAAATTAAGCCCGGGAATGCACGGACTAATATGTAATAAAATAATAATTTAATTATATATTAAAATATATTATTTAATTTATAAAAAGAATGAAATATACAAAAATATAAATTATATATATTTTATTATTTTAAATATTATTGTACATGACTTTTATATAATCTTAAAACTAATGGTGAAAGAAAGAAATTATGATGAAATAAGAAAGAAAATGATAATAGAATAAAAAAATCTTGTTGTAATTATGCATGAAAATAATATAGGAATGAAATGAAAATTAAGTATTTAATGACAATAATATTCATAATAAAAATTATAATTTTTATTTACAAATATAATTTTAATACCGTATTAATAACATCATTTATTGTTTTAGCTCAATATCAATTAGGTTTTTTGAACATAATTTTAATATTACTTTATTTTAAGATCAATGAATAAAAATAGTATAATTGAACCTAAATTTTAATCACTTTTTTATCTTTCCTCAAATAAAAAAAATTACATGCACTTATTTTTTTTAAATTATACGTTGCGAATTTTGTTTAAAACATATCATTATTATCAATTCATTTTATATATTCAAAAATCTACAATTTACCTTCGTAACTTTACTTAAGTTATAATTATTTGAACTTTAACATATAAATAGATTTATACCACCACTTACTCATATATTATTATATTATAAGAATTTTTCTAAATATTTTTACTTTCTAATATAAAGTTTAGTTACATTTATTTTTTAATAACATAACATCTTTGTACTCATTAATAATATAAATAATTTTTAATTCATAATAAATCAAATTAACTTAAACATATATGACATCATTTAATCAATTAAAACAGCACCATTTCTCATGTATTTTTATATCTCTATATTTCAATATATATTTTTTCTAAATTGAACTTTAATATATTAATAGGTCTTGTACCACCACTTATTCATATATTATTATATTATAAGAAAATTTTCAATTATTTTAATATAAATTTTAGCCCTCTTTATTTTTTAATAATATAACACCTTTATATGCACTAATAATATAAATAATTTTGAATTCATAATAAATCAAATTAATTTAAGCATACATTATATCATTTAATCAATTAAAATAGTACCATTTCTAAGTATTTTTATATCTATGTATTTCAATGTATTTTTTTAAATTTTACATCCAAAAAAATTAAATTTAAAAGTAACAAATTATATAAAATATTTTAAGAAGTAATTTTTATTAATTTATTTTATAATTTCTCAACATTTTTGCATTAATGAATTTACCATTCTCCTTAATAAAAATAAGATAAGAAAATAATTTTAATTTATTTAAAATATTTTTATAATAAAAATACATACAAATCATGTTTAAGTAAGAATTTGATTTAAATAAATTTTTTTCAAAAAATGCAGAAAGAAAACATATCATGAAAAATATTAAAAAATAAATAAGTAAGATTATTTTTAAAATATTTTTTATTAAAAATAGAGTATCTAATTAACTCATTCAATTTATAAATTTTGTATTAAAAGTTTAAATTATTTAATATATTTTTATGATAAAAATATTCACAAATCATATTTAAAGATGAATTTGATTAAAATTTTTTAACAATTATAAATACCTTATTTCTTAATATTATAAAGAGTAGTAGCAAAATAAGTATAAACTATGGCCTCCATAATTGACCAATATTTTTTTACCACACCTATTACTATTTACATTATATATTTTAATAAATTATTTTCACCTCAAACAAAAATTATCAGATATTACTCTATTTAAAAAAAAATTATACAAATCACCCAAAATTAAATATGTTATACAATTAATTGATAAAAAGAAAGAAAAAAGGTACACAAATTGTAAAATTTAGATAAAATTTCTTTGATGTGAATATAATTTTAAATATAGTACTTGAAATTTGATATGAAGAAAATATTAATAAAATTTAAACAAATAAAATTAATTTTAATTTTTAAATATTTTTATTAAAAATTGAATGTGTAAATAATTAATTCAATTGATACTTTCTATGACCTTAATTTATTTAAAAAAATTTATAACAAAAATAAAATATGTCATGTTATATTTATATTATTTAGTAATATTAATATTTAAACTGTAAGTAATATTAGTAAACATAAAAGAGAGAAAAATATGTAACAAAGAAAATTAAAATTAGAGAAATAATATGTGAACTATAATGTAATAAGAGTTAAAAATGAAATATATAATAAAATAATTCAATTAAATAAGATATTTTACTTATTAAAAATAATTTTATAATAAAAGGAAAATAAATTGAATTATATCAATATTATTCAATATGTTGCATTTAAATTCTAGATAATAGAAGTGAATATAAAAAAAATAAAATGAAGTAGATGAAATGAGAACTTGAAAATTATTATGAAAATGAAAATATTAATAAATAAAATGTAAAATATCTCAACATATTATTTTTCAAAAATAAAATATGTAATAAATTAATTTTATTAATAATTTTTATATTAAAATTTTAATTTATTTAAAATATCTAAATAATTTAAAAATAAATATATCATATTATATTCATATTACTTAGTAATATTAGTGTTTAAATTATAAATAATAGAAATGCAAAAAACATGTAGCAAAGAAAATAAAAAGATGAAAAATAATATATGAGGTGTAAAGTAACAAGGAAATTAGAATATATATAATAAAACAATTAATTAAATAAAACTCTTAAAATCCTTGACTTATCTAAAATATTTTAATAATAAAAAAATAATATGACACATCTATACTACTAAAAAATATTGGTATGTCAACTTTAAATGAACAAAAATGGATAAGAAAAGTATAGAATAAAGTAGATAAAAAAATAATATATGGAATAGTTAGGCTTTCCAAAATCCTCCCCATTAATATATATATTTTTCATATATAGTACTTAAAAATTGATATAAAAATGTTGACAAAATTTAAATACATAAATTTGATCTTAATTAATATTCAAATATTGTAAATAAAAAAATATAATATACAATTAATTGATTCAATTCATAATAATTTTTATACCAAAATTTTAATTTATTTAAAATATCTATAAATTTTAAAAATAAATATATAGTGTTATATCTATAATATTCAATGATACAAATGTTTGAGTTATAACCAATATAAATGAACATGAAAAATAAAAAAATATAAAATAAAACAAATAAAAAATAACGTTTGAGCTAATAAATAATAAGAGTTAAAAATAAAATATATAATGATATAAATTATTTCAATTAAATAAAATTCTAAACTTATTTAAAATATTTTTACTATAAAAAGAAATTACATTGTAATAAATTTATATTACTCAATAGTTTTGAGTGGTAAATAATTCAAGTGAAAAAAATAAGACATAAAACACATGAAGTACAAAATCTTGACAAAGTTCCAATTTATATCTTTATAAAATTTGTATATAAAATACATAATGTTACATATATATATATATATATATATATATATATATATATATATTACTTAATAATATTAATATATGAGTTATAAGCAATAAAAATGAATGCAGAAAATATAATAAATAATAAATAAAAGGTAGTAAAATAATACCTAAGTCATAAAATGATAAAAGTTAAAACTAAAATATATAATAAAGTAAATTAATTTAATTAAATAAAATTTTAATCTTATTTAAAATATTTTCATCATAAAAAGAAAATTTATTATGTTAAATTTGTATTATTCAATAGTATTTAAATTGTAAATAATATAAGTAAAAAGAAAAATAGAAAAAAGTAAAATATTACATGAGGAAGTATAAAGCCTTGAAAGATTTTTAATTAATGGGAAAATTTAAGATGATGCATCATACATCAAGAGATGTATGAACAAGATTTACTGCTGTCTTTTAATGGAATGTGAGAAACTAAATCAAGAACGTAGGGAGAAAATTTACCAATTGATCCTAAGCAAAATATGTAATTTAAATTGGAAGCCTTCGTTTTGCAAATAACAAGATCAGCGTCACGTGAATAATATTATATCTTTGTGTTCCATCTTGTTTGGAGGGTGAATTCTAAGGCACCCTGGGAGCTTAGTACCCAGGGTGACATGGCATAACAAGGATCCTTTGATTTTCTTCATGTAATCACAGCCTTTAATTAAAAAATTTAAATTTATCTGGTAGGAAAAATTGATGGAAAGGTACAAGAATTAATTGAAATTTCTAACTCTACCTCCTTCTACAACTTTGCTTCTCAACCCCACTACCTTCGCTACCGCAACTTCCACCACCTGCGTGGCCTCGTCCAAGCAACTTTCTTTTCAGCAAGTTCAGAATTAGCCTATGCCACTTCACTTCCCTCTCGTTCCCAAACACTTTCAACTCTATTCTCACCTTAATCTCCTCCTTCTTCCCTTTCTCTTAACCTCTATGTCGTCGTGATTTTCATTTCTGCATCAATCCTTGCTACATTTTGCAGTGTCTGTCCATCTTTTAACTTTGCCCCGATCTCTCCTTTCACATTCACCTTAGCCACACCTGGACCCAAGCAAGAGAAATATTCATGGCTAGAAACATTAACTAATTGTTTAACATTGGTATTATAAATCAGAAGCCCGATTTGGTTAAGTTTGAGCTGAACTTTCTCACAGACTTCTTGTTTAAACTCTTTGATGCCTCTAAAAATTTCTTCTATCGTCATGGAGGCAATAAGGACATGAGTCTCTCCCTCGATGATTTCCAGAATAAACTGCTTGATCTGTTCATAGTCTAAAACTTGGGAAATTTTTGTAATATTACCCAAATTAGTTTACAGCTTAAAATATAATTTCCAATTGCAGCTATTGCCATGTGGCCAAATCAAAACTCGCCACTTGTCCAAGGTTCTAAACCCAAGATTTTCTCAAAGATACTATAGCCTTCACCTATCTGCAGTGGTAGAGCTCTTGAAACTTGTTTCTCACCAGTTCTACATCATAAAGGTCTAATTCTTTCATTTTCAATGTCTCTTTCTCAAGTATCTTAGCTGCATGAGCCCTCTCCTTTAACTTAATACGGTTGTCATCATATTTCTCTAAAATTTCCTCTGGCAAATCATTTCAGCCCTCTACTTGGCCTTTGTGTACCATTTCAACAATAGATCAGGAACATAACCCTCAAGCAGCATATCTTGGATCCGGTTTGGACAAGATTCGTTCAACAAGGTCGAAGGCAAGCAACCAAGCTATAGATCTAGCTCCATTGGATTCAGTTCGAAGAAACTCAATTGGGAAGTTATGCTCCAAATGAATCAAATCCTTTCAAATCAAATGCATAAATTAAACATCTGACTTTATTGATCTAATTATTTGTAAACTCCTTTTAACAATATATAAAAATCATATCATTTTATATAAATTGGAAGGAGACAACAAATTTTGCCTCAAGATCCCAACTTTAACCCAATAATCACAACTCTTGATGGCATTCTTTATCATATAAACAAATCAATCCAACCCAAGACATTCAAAGCAATTAATGAAATACAGTTATTAAAGTTTGGTGAAGCAACGCTGCAGCATTATTTCGGTGCATCTTATACGCTCCAATATGTATTTAATTTGATATATAATATTTAAAAATTAATTTAATTAAATAAAAATTTATTTATTTGAAATATTATTATCTTTAAAAATATGATATTATATTAAAATAATAATATTTAAATTATAGATAATGTAAATAAAAAGTAAAAGGAAATAAAAAAATGAGACAGTATAGAGCAGGAAAAAATTTTCTCAGCCCAACATGCCTCCCAAAAAAAATTCCCGTTCCGCTAGAAAAACTCTATTAATAGTATACATGTATGTGTATGTGTTTGTATGTATATATAAATTTCACTTGTTCCATGCCTTCTGCGCAAGTGTCATTCAAAAATGAATTTGCCACATGTTGAGCAAATTTTTTTTTTAATATTGACATATTTTTCTTATTTTATATTTCTTTCTCTCATCTCCCATTTTTTAATCCTTTCTTCTTCTTTTTATCAAATTTAATTAATACAAAAATATTAATTAAAATAATATATAATATAACTTCATTTTATAAATTATAATAAATCAAAATTTTGACCCAATTAAATCACTTAATTACATATTTCATGCTTATATCTTATTAATTTATAGTTCACATATTATCTCTTTTATTTTTATTTATTCCATCACGTATTTTTTCCCTTTTTTCATATTCACACATATTTGTATTTCATGTATTATTTTTCTTTTTTATTTATTACTTTATATTTTTTTCTCATGTTCATATATATTATTTAAAATTCAAAGATTAATATTATTAAGTAATATAAATATAATAAAATAAAATTTATATTTATTTTTATAAAAATATTTTAAGTTAGATAAAATTTTAATTTAATTAAATAATTTAAATTTTATTTTTAACTCTTATGTTATATTATTTTACAACTCATTTATTATTTCCTTTTTTTATATATTTTCACCTGCTTTTCTTTATTTCTTTCCTTTAATATTCTATTTTTCATCATTATACTCTCCTCTGCTTGTTAGTTTTGGTATTTCTCTTCATCTGTTATATTTTCTTTCTCCTCCTTGGACCCTTTTTATTTTACACACACAAATATAAATATATATAAATTTTTATTTTTTATTTTTCTAATTTTTAAATATTTATTATTTTTAATTTTTTATAATACATTATAATTCATATATTATTTTTCTTCCTTTTATTTATTTTATTACCTATTTTTTATCCCATCATACTGTTCACATGTCAACTATCTTACTATTGAAATATGATTTTACTTTCTTCTACATGCTACCTTCTTAATAGCCCTTTACCTAGCTAGTTTTCTGTCTGTTGCTTTCTCCCTTCTTCATCTCCTTCATTTATTTCCATTATATTATACAGTTACTTGACCGTCATTTTTTATAATTTTTATGATAATTCATTTCCCATTTTTCATAAAGTGTCCTTTTGCTAATCACATTAAATATTTTATTCAAATTTACATTCTCTAATAACATAAAAATAAAAATTTTATTTATATACATCTAATTAGACATATCATTTTCACTCATAATTATTACTCATCATTAATGTTGTAAATATTATATTTATTTTATCCATAATTTTCTACCTTAATTTGTTTAACCCTTAAAATTACTTGAGTAATTTATTTTTAATACTTGATTTCAAAACCCCAAAATTATCAATTTAAATTAATATAGAGCAGAAACTTATTGTCCAATTTTTGTATCTTATTTATTCATATTGTCCCTTACATTTTATATATTTATTTACTTTAACCATCTTCTTCTTTGCTAATTGTTATTTATACTTCAAATTAACTTATAACTAAATATCTTAATCACATAAAAGTTTCTTTATAATTATACTAAATATCTTATTCAAGTTTTTATCCCTAATCATATAAAATACCTTATATAAATTCTCCTCGTCCTAATCACATGAAATGTTAGTATTCGTAATCATTATTGCCTACTAATTTTGAAATACTCTTTTTTTGGTAATAAAACATAGCAAAAACTTAAAAGGAAGTAAAAACTAACCAATGACAATAGTCGGAATCTTAAAGACTGCTAAAGCATATCAAGAAGCAAAAATGAAATCTGAGTAGGAAGACATTGGAAAAAATGCATCCTAAAATCTATTGAAATACTATAACTAGTCGTCCACTCTACACAACTATTGCCTTCCTTGTATATGTGTCTGATTTTCACTTTCCAATCAAAATGAAACAATGCATGAAAAATCATGATGTTATTACCCTTACCTAATCATATTGGCGTAAAACTCATTATCTAGTTTTACCAACCTAATTTGTTTCATTATCACCCTTCTAGGAAAATACATCTAGCTTAAAGTTTCCTCTACCTATAATCAACATATAGAATAAGGTTCAATTCTAACATTATATCTAAAATATCTAATGTTACCAAAGCCATACTAGGGAGCATGCCAATAAACTTGTCTCTGAAGGAGTGGTGGTAAAGGTTTGACCTATTTATCTATAAAATAAAATACAAAGGAATGAGTTTGGAACTCAATGATTATATAATTTAGCATAAATGAATAAATTAATAGATTAAACTTAGTAACTAGACCATCCTCTTGTAAAATTTAATGTAGTAAAATATTCACAGTTATCAACTTGCACATTGAATAATCAAGAAAGGCCCATTTGTAACTATATTATCACATACATTACTAAATAGCCTCAAAGGCCTTAATCATCATCATTCCATTAAGATTTTTATTGCATAAAGATAAACAGTAGCAATTTAATTTTAATTTCATATCATAAGGCAAAGCAATCAATATCAAAGATATATACATCCATCTTTTGACTATCGAGTTAACTTTATACCCTTCACAAATTTTTTATCCTTGTCCTTCCAGAGTCCACCTTCTACCTTGCACAAACATATTGTCAGGAATTTTTCATTTGGTGTTCATATTGTTGCTAACACATTTCTCAACCCATAATCGTTTAATGCTTTTATTTCTTATAACATGGCATAAGCCATATTTATCATATTAATTAATCAATGCCATGCCTTAATGCATCAGGTAACAACTTAAGCCTGTTCACATCATGTATCCTATGATTTAATAGCTCATGATATCATATTATGATGTTCAAACATCCTATGCTTCTTAGCATGGTCTTATAATTCAATTCATTCCATACACTACAATTTAAGTCATTTTACATGGCATACCATGTAACATAACATAATATAATCTCATATGCTAGAGAATCAATTCTTCATAATGTAATCATAATTCAATTTCATAAACAATAATACGAGTTATCTCCATAATACATCATCTAACATAACATTTCAATTTCATCTCATGATCAACACTTCATGTATGTATTTCATAAATATCTTAAGATATTTTATCTTAATATTTAAGGGCCATTCAACCTACATTAGATCACTATATCATGAAAATATAATATAGGATAAGTATAGTCCATTATATTAGCATCTTAGTTTGACCTTTGAATAATTCTTTATGAGTAATACAAAAATTATGAATTTATTGTTTATAAAGCTTATTTTATATAAAAGCAGACTCACTTAACTTTTTGTAGGCTAATCGTTCACCTAAAATGGTTAAAAATTGATAGAGTTATGCTTGTTCTAATTTAGTTTAAAAAATCTAGATTTTCAAAATCCTTAAATTTTGACCTTTGTCCACTATTTTAGTAATATCTTAAAATATAAATAATATTTTGACATGAAACTAATTCTATTAGAAATTAGACTTAATTATCTTTTCAATGACATATAGTTTTCTAAAATCGAGCATAAAATAAAGCATTTATAAGTCCAAGAAGTACTTTAAAAAGCACTTTAAGAAGCGCTTTGCAAAGTACTTCGTGACCTCTAGAAATTTTGCTACGAAGCACTTTGCATATGAACAATAGGTATTTTCAAAATGTTTTTCATTATTCATTCAACATTTTAAATACCCTAATCCTTTTATTTCTTATCAAAACATCATTTAATCATTTATATACTTTCCTAACACTTCATACAAGCATTCTTTAACATTAAACTCAATCAAATCATTATAATCATTATTCTAATAGAATCAAATCCAACTTAAAACCTAGAAACAAAAACATCAAATTTGTCATAAATTAAGGCATTTGAACTAGAATATCTATTCACCTAGCATAGAAGAGGATCTTAATAAGTCAAATTTGATGGTCCTTAATCCTAATCACATCAGAAATCAATGATTTCCCTTGGTTAGGGTTTTAAATTCCTAGTGGAACTAAAACTCACTAAATTACTTAAAATGAAGGGGAGATGGGGAAAAATCTTAGCAATAAGGATGTTCTTACCTTAATTGGACAAAGAAATTGAAGATTTCACTTTACCTTGCCAAATTGGATGAGAAAAGGAGGAAGATTTGAGAGATGAAAAGAATGGTGAGGGATAGTTGATAGTGTAAGGAAAGAAAATGAATTAGGGAAAGAAATGATGCCTATAAAACAAAATAAGGGCTAAGGGAATTTTGAAAATTATTTTTTAAATCTCCTCCATACTTATATATTTACTTATAATGACTTACATTACTTTATTTCACTTTCCTCACCTACTTCTCACAAAATTCCTATTCCTAGAGTTATTAAAACATTAAATTTTATTTTATCATATATCTTACTTATTACTACTCCTTAAAATTTTCCTTTACACATGCTAATCTTGTTTCTAACATATTTTTTATACTCCTTTTATAAAAATAAAATTTTAAATTATTATACTTTATGGAGGGGGTGAATACTTCCCCCTTCAAAAGAATTCTTCTTTAAATTCTTGAAATGTTTGTTATCAAAATGGTGTTTTAGAAATAGAAAAGAATTAAATTGGTTTCTCATAAAAAATCGGGGGTAGTTTTCTTACATGTTCAATTTCTAATTTTATAAGGCTTCTTTTAATTTAAGACACTCCTATTTAACACTAACTTTCAAAACTCGTGCTCCACTTGATCACTTTTGACAATTGGGTATTCCCTCTGAATTACTTGACTTAGATTCCTTACGTTTCTTTAAAGTTAACTACTTTACCATTTTCCTTACCACTTTCTAGTTATCCTTCACATTCCACAATTATTTTCACATAGCATTATTAGCTTAGAGTTCATATACTATATAATTAATTGAAGTATTTATTAGTGGTAGAGTTAACAACTTAAATACATGTAAGCAAATCTAGCACCAAGTTAGTCATGCACTTCTATTATTGTCATAAAGTTTAGTATGGTATTGGCATCTCTAATCTTACAACACAATAACCTAGTCCCTAAAACATAGTTATTGAGAAGATTATTAATTTGTATTTCTTTTCTATCACATAACTTAACATATTTTTCACAAATTAAGTTCTTTAGGCAAGATTAATTATACCTACCAATTCTCAAATCAATCATGTATTGTTAGTCATGCATGAAGAAGGATGTAACATCTAACATTCTAAGCACATAAGTACTAATATTGAGAATTATAACTTATTTTCAATTAAATGATAGGTATATCATTTTTTATTTTTTTAATTTTTTTGCATTCTATAGATAGCAGACAAAATTTATAATCATTTAATACTACAATATAACCTTAATTATCTATCTACTTACTCAACCTTGGATAAATACTACCATATTATTATTAAAGTCAATAAGGGAATTAAAACCCTAATATTAATAACTTGATATATAATACAAATCTTAAATATGTTCAATTACAATTTCATTTGATCATAAACTTTATCATGAAACACCTAAACAATTCCTTCTATCACATATTTGCATAACAATTTCATAAACATTCAAGTTCACTCATATAGAAAGTGTAAATGCAAGTTCTAGCATATGTCACACTTTCTCTACATAGATGCCATTAAATTCTAGCTTGTATGTTATTTTCACTATCTCATATCATACTTTAATATGAGTATACACATATTAACATTTGTCATTAATCAATCTTAAGCATTATTGTAATGCATTCGTTCACACACTTTAACATCCATAATAATTACCAATATAGGTAATATTAGCTTGTTGATTTACATAAATTCATTTTACAAGTGTAATATACCTTAGGTCATAGGTTATGTGAATTGTAATTTGGAAATGAATTAAATTTTATTTTTTTTATAGTAGTTTCATATTAATAAGGATTTCTACTTTCAAAGAATTCATCCCCTAATTTTGCAAGTTCTAGGTTAAATTATTATTTGATGGACAAGAGAATCATAATAAATATTAAACACTATAGAATAAAAGACATGTCATTCTCAATCAAAGAGGTATTCCTAATTTTCTTAATCAAGTGTCCATCTCATTTTACCCATTCACTCACACCAAACCAATCAATTTACAAAATTTACTACATAATCATCCTTTATATAATAGCTTCATGACAAACATAGATATCTAATAATTTAGAATAGAATTAAGTTGTAAAAACAAGGCAGATGAAGCTCTTTGCAAAAACCTTCAACTCTTTCTAGAACATTTGGTAGAAACGAAGCACTTCACGAAGGGCTTTAAGCCACCAATAATTTAAGCCTAAGAAGTTCTTTATAAAGACTTCAAGGCTCCTAATAATAATTTTCAACATTCCTCTCGTAAACTCTATTTCACACTACTGGTTTGATCATGACTTCGAAGACTCAACCTTTTCTCTTTATTCATTTCTTCAACTATAATATAACTAAGCCTAGATTATTTAGCTTTAAGCATATCCCTTGTCAACTTTCTAAGTTTCCCCTTAGTCCAAAACAAATTACTCAAATCCCTTTCTCTACTTAATTTATTACCCATTATCATCACCATACTTTATTACTTATTCTCAAGCATGAATAAAATGATTTTTAAAATAACCACATTATTTTTACCCCATAGACTTCTAAACATCCTATTAATTTCCTTTCAATTAAATAGCTAGGTTAAATCTACTTGACTACCTAAGTTGCTTATAGCTAAATGATTTCTATTAATCATTTCTATTTTATTGTTGCTCTTATTTCTTGCTTTTTTGTATCTTTACACTATTTAGGTATATTATCCAACACCACACAACATTGATAAACTTAAATGAAGAATTCTTAATAATGATCTTTAACTAAATACCTTAAACTTCTAATTTCTTGATACGATTACTCACACTCCATACTTTCAAATACATTCCAATTGTAGAATAGAAGCCTAAAGCTCTAGGTTTGATTTATCATGATTGAATCAAACAATATCTAACTTTCTTCCTATACAATCATTACTAGGGCCAAAAGTGATTCATCCTCATAATAAAACATTAAATCCAAGTATTATGATTTCATACTATATTAATTTCATGTCACCTTAAATCTTTTCTTACTTTATTTTAGTTAGGTCCTTGTATGCATTCCTAAGTAAATCTATAACACATTTACCAATTCAAATGAGTCTTAAGATCTAAAACATTAAGATTTCACCACATATCAAGTCACTTTTCCATATCATTTCTTTAAGGCTTCATCATCATCCCCAAGTCCACTAACCACTCAAACTTATCCACACATTGCTACATGGAAATTAATCAAGTATTGGACCATTATGAATTATGAGGTTAACTTAAATTAAAATATAATTGAATATTTAAATAATATAATTCTTTTAATTCCTCTATTGGAATTTATCATCCTCAATTTCCTTGGTGTTAATTAGTTTATTCTCAAGGTCATTAGCTCACAATTTATAATTTATCAATCCTTATAACTATAGAAACATTTTACAATATGGAGTAAAAAAAAAGGTTTACAACACACACCCTCAGTTACTCATATACAAAACCTTTAATTACTTTTATACTCATGCTTATACCAAATTTGACAAGCAAATTTGGTGCCTAATGGCATCCATAGACTCACATTTACTTGAACTGAGAATTACCATAAAAATCACATCTATCTTACTCCTTTTCTTCTTATTCTTCAAATAATTATAGATACATATGGCTCATATTCTTATGCTTACTACTTTAATGTCATCCTAACTTACTTCATTAAGATATATTGTTTACATACTATTCTTTTGTCAAAAGGCAAGGTGTTTATGAATTTAAAACAAGTTCTTCTCAACCATAAGAACTTTAATTGTGTGATAGAGTTTTGGACATGAATATATGGTATTCCAATCATACATGTTATGTAGTAACCCAAAATAAGGCAAGAAGCAATTTTTTTTCTAGAAAATTTCATTTCAAAATCCTATCAGAAAAAAAAATCAAATGAAATTTAGGAGAATTGAAAGGGTAATTTCACAGTGAGATTAACTAAAATTTTTTTAGAAATTTTAATAAGTATTATAATGAATGAAAACCAAATTAAAAACCTAACAAAAGGCTTAGAGAAATTCACTTGAAATTTTGTTATATTTTTTACGCCCAGTAAATCAAAAAAGTGAGAAAATGAGCAAAAAATGTAACAAATTAATTTTAAAATTTCATAGCTAGCCTAAATTAATTTTTAAGGATTAAAAATGATTATGGAAGATCAAAAGCGAGGTTATAAAATATTTAAAAAATTTAAGAATAAAAATGTAAGAAAGTAAAAAATTTGAGGCCAAATTGTAATAAATTATTTTTATCTTTTTGAATGGTTTAATTTTATTTGCATTGGGTCGAATTGGACCAAGTTTTAAAGGCTCAAATCTGATTTTTTTTTTAGGATAAAAAATATGGGCCTATGGTCAGCTAAGCTTCCAAAGGAAGCTAAGGACCAAAGTGAAAAAAAAAAGTAAAATTTAGGGCCATTGTGTAATAATCATATTCAATTTTTTTATGGCATAAAATTAATGGTTAAAGGACTAATCCCTCTTAGTTTTTCTAGGGTAACTAGATGTCCAAATAGGGTACACAAATGTCCCTTGAAATTTTCAAGAAAGGGCCATGTGGAAAAGTGAGAAAAATTTAAGTTTTTTTAGGGAACTTTAATTAGAAAAAAATTAAAGAATGTAAAAGCATTTTCGTCAACCTTTTTCCCACACTTTACGCACGCCACTCTCAAGGAAAAATAAGATAAAATCAAGCTAAAGCAAAAATAGTTGAAATTAACAAGAAGAAATTCAAGAAAAACCCTAATAAATTCCTTATAGGTAATTTTCTTATTAATCTTTCCAATTTCATATAGTTTTGTTTGAATGAAACTCTAAACCCTAGTGTATTTTAGTGGTTAGTTGCTGATTGGAGAGTTCTTAAAAAAGGCTTTGGAATCAAATTTCAAGGTGAGTGATAACTTGTCTTGAATTCATGAAGTTTTTATTGATAAATTGTTAAATTTGGAAAACATTGTTTCTTTTAGTGCCACCTTGCGTTGGTTGTTATAAGAATTGCATTGGTATGAAATTCTATATTATTTGATATTGTTGAGATAAGGATTTAAATCAAGGATGATATGAATGGAGTTGTTATTAGTTATCATGTTAGACTATTAAAACTATTCAAAACAAGGTTTCGAATTGTTTAGTCTTGAATTTTGAATTATTTGTGGCACAAGTTAGTTATGAAAAATTATGAAAAAATTTTAGTAGTTAATTATGATAAGATTTTGTAAAAATTTCATGGCCATCAAAATTGATTTGGTTATCTAATAAAATCTTGAATCAAAACTACCTAGAGTAGGACTCAAAATTCTTTAGTTTAAGTCATAGGATTTTCGAGTCTATTAAGTGATTGAGAAAAATTTTGGAAAAAAAATTATATATTCTATTCAAGGTGTGAGGAAGTTTAGATAAAATTTTTGAAATTTTTAAAATTGAATTGTTTCCTTAAGTAAATTATTCCTCAAACCTATTCAGAAATGTCCAAAATAAGAAAACTGAGAAATACTTTTGCAATTGAATAGCCAAAACCTAAAAAACCCTCATACAACACCTACCCTAATTGTTATCTAAGATGTTAAAGACTATTATACAACACTTGAGAACTTTTGGATATGATTTAGGCATTCAATAGGGTGTTAGGCTTCAGAGGTGCAATTACTACCCATTTCTAAACCAATTTGATAAGGATTAAAGTGTACCAATAAACTAGAAGTAATTCTTAACCAATGTGATTAGTTTAATTATATACTTGGTAACAAGAATAGAATACCAAGAAAAGGTAAGATGATCATAGAACATTCATGGCATAGTTAGTATTTTACTATACCTTATGGTGAAAAATGCAAAGTGTGGTTAATGCATGTGGTATCCTATTATTATTCATCATATATGCAAGCTATTAGGAGGGAAATATAACATCCTTCACAGAGTAGAGAAGGATAGAAGTGATTAGTAGTGAAGGGAAAATTTTAGTGGCCATGTGCCTAGGGTGGCATTGGATAAGGAGGGATAAGGTTGGACTAAAAATATAAGGTAAAACCTACATACCAACTATTGCCATTTCTTATAAATTAACTCATATAAACAAAGGCTGTGAGTTAAATATACCATATCTAAGGTATAAGAAAATTTCTTTACAAAAAAAATAAAGAAATAGGAATGAGATAACAAGTTATTACTCTCAGAGTATTGTAAGTAGTCATTCCTTAGTTGTTTTTGTTTTCCTTTCATATTTAGGCCATGGACTTGATGTAGCACACTAATACCTATATAAGGACTACCCAGACCCCACATGGCACTTTCAAAGTACTCATTAAATAGTGCACTCGGACTGTCCCATACTGAAGTATATTTTAATACTATAGTTGAGAAGTTTAATTCTAATCCTACTCTAGTTATGTTTTTCCTACTAGAGCGTGTTGCTTAGGTTGAGAGTTTTGGAAGCAACATAACCCCATCTATATTAGTGAATCCAACACCTCCTTGAAATATGATCCTAAGGAGGATCCAGAATGGGGTCCTAATTAGGTTAACGAGTTTGATGAGTAGAGTCAATGATGAATCTGTATAGTAAAATGATCTTTCTGTATGTAAATATTTTGAATATATATATAATCTATATTTATTTTATGCATATTCTCATTACCATTACTTCTGTTTAACAAGAAGTTAGGTAAGGTTTGAAATATTTATAAGGCTTGTAAGAATATCTAATTTAGTATTAAAATACTAATTGGATATCTTTACGTCAGTCACAACATCCATAAAATGGGCCGTAATATTTTATAGTTAAGATTTCTATAGCTTTTATATCAAATAAGCCATATATTCCCTTTAACAAGAAATTTTAATGTAAGTGTCCCTAGCTTGTTTTCAATAATCTATTTTT